>LOEQ01004170.1:392834-418648 GCA_001685075.1 Bramus lutescens | reverse complement strand
AGCCGTGCGGGAGCTGGGCCGGACGAAAAGCAGGCCTTCTCCCCTATTACTACACCTTGCCCTGTGGGAAGTCCAAGGTCCTCCCCCCTCCATCCTTGCACAGCTTGAACTAGCAACACTAGAATGTGTTTCTATTTCAGTTCATAAATAGAAGAAATACAATTTTATAAATAAAAGAGATTACCAAGATCACAGAGATACTTCAAAAATATATAAGAAATACAATTTTCGAAATAAGAGAGATTATACAGATTACACAGATAATTCAAAAATAGATAACTAATTCAATTTCATGTCTGGAAGTTTGAGGGTTTATTTAACTTGTAAATCACCTGATGCATTAGAATCAAAGGTTGACCATCTTGAATTAGAAAAAGAGAAGACTGTACCTTTTATAAAGAGGTAAATTCTTCAGGGTTTTGCAAAATATGCCTATACTCACCTATTAAAATACATAAAATGGCCAAGAACCTGAGATTGGATAAGCTATGGGACTAAGAAAAAGCCTACAATAATGTTCTACTAAAGGAATATAGCAATGAAATGATTCCTAATGAAATATTGCTATGCTCTTAGATAAGAACATTGCTCAACTCTCACTGAAGAAGCTTCTTCTTACACTAAATAGCAGATAACAAAGAGACCCACAACTGAATAGCATAAAGAGAATTGTAGACTTTGAAACCCTCATCCCTAAATAGGTTGTCTTTATCAAGATCCCATCCCCAATGATTATAGAACTACATGGAAGAGGAGGCAGGAAAAAATATAGATGATTCCAAGGAAGCAGCATCATCCACATACAAGAGGCTTGATACATAGAGATTCATAGAGACTATGACAGCACTCACAAGACCTGCACAGGCTCAAACAAGACAACATTCCAGTGGTAAGAAGAGGTAGACCAAATTCCTTATCAAGGAGCTGTTTGCAACTGATACCTATTGGCAAAGTGAAAATCAGTTTTCTCCTGGAGAGGGTCACTGTGTTTACTGACCACACTTCAGGGCTGGCCTCATTGCTAGCAGTAGTGGACTAATATAAAATGAACTTCAGTGTGTCGTGTGTGTGTGTGTGTGTTTGTGTGTGTGTTCAGTTTATATTCATTTGGTATTTTTCACAGTAATTATTTTAATTTGTTTTGATTTTGTATTTTTTCCCCACATGGATGAGGAAAAGTGAAATAAACTATTTTTAATTCTCATTGCTTTGACTATAGAAGATTGTTTGCCTGATAGGTGTTCATTATTATACAATTTACTTGAAAAGTATTATGATTCGTATGAAAAATGCTAACACTTTTCAAGTAAATAGCTTTCATGGATTGTTGCGGGAGATCCTTCCGCTCCTTCAGCCAATAGCCGCTGAGATACCAGCCCNCCCCTTTAATTCCCAACTGGTGTGGGATTGTTTATGACTTACGCCTTCAATGGATAGAACATACTTATTAATATCTTAAGATATCAAACATTATATCCAAGAAAATAAAACAATATGCAATTTAAGAAAAAATGAAATTGTATGCTTTGAAGCATTAACGGATGTCCTATTTTCTGCGGTAATATCTTTTTTGCCAGCACCACAGATTTGGTGGAGACCGAGATGACGTTGTTTATGTTCCTCTCACTTGCAGTTAGAATTTTATGTGAGTTTTATCCTCCTCTCTCTCCTCTCCCTGCCTCCTTCCATTTCTTTCTTTCTTGCTCCCATCCTTTTTTTTCTTACTTTCCTTCTTCCCAACCTCTCTCCCTTCTTTCCTCCTTTCTTTCCTCCCTTCCTTCTTGCCCTTCATGCTATCCAGTCACCTTCCTTTCTTTCCGGTTTTACTCAAGTTCCCCTTGTTGCCTCTGCTTCTTGGAAGCTGAATACCTGGGTTTTTCTCTTTTAACTGATTTGAACTAATATATTGCAAATTCACTTATCTTTAAAAATATTTACCTTATTGAACTTGGTATTTTTCTGTCACCTACAATATTTATTTATGTATAAATCTGTGTTATGGTTTTCCTTTTCTCCTTATTTCTTTGATGTATAATTTTAGATAATTCCCTGGTCTAACTTTAATGTAGTCTTAAGTTTGGTGCCATGACCCTCTCATCAACACTACTTTTGTATTTCAAACATTCAAAAGTTGTATGCACTATTTTCTTTTGTCTTGATTGCTTATGACTCCCTTTTAACTTTTCGTTGTCCATCGGTATCTCAAGAGTGTGTTTTTTTTTCATGTTGGCTTTCCAGTGGCTCCAGGTGTTTCTATTTGCATTGATCTGAACTCTTTTTATTCCTAGCCCTCCTACCCTGTTGATTCACATTTGCCCTTTGGATTCCATTTAGGATTTTGTACCATGTATGGTGCAGAAGTAACTCTATTTATTTTCTATTAGTGTAATGGATGGTTTTTAATATTTCAAGTTTTATATCCAAGATTAGAATCAGAGTTTCTTAAGAGTAAAAATCACTAATTCTTAAAACACATTTTAACATATTTTTTATGCCTACTATGTAAGTGAGCAGGTACTGAGTATGTAGGAATGAAAAAACATGTTTCCTGGGCTGTTCTCAGAATATTTATGAGTGAATGTAAGTTCCTATACATGAGAGTTTTCTGTTCATTTAAACTGATCTTTAAGCTAATTGTTCTTGTGGGCGCATATAATCAGAGAACTTAGGAAATGTAGAAAAGGGCAAGGAAATGCAATTGTTCAAACCTAGACCATCATCCATCTCTGAATTCCAAGAATGGAGTCATGTGAAAAGAGAATGGGTTCCTTGAAGAACAACTTAAGTTATGTTGTTACATGGAGAAATGTATTGAGTAGGCAAATGTGCCAGTGTTCTTGATAATCACTAGACACCATGTGCTTGTGTCTCTTAGGAGTAGATCAGGAAATACATTGGAATTTGTCATCTAGGATTAAGTTATACACATGCCTAGGTGAGGAGAATATTTGGACTGTCTTTTCTAAAAGTCAATTAACCATTAGAACATACCAAAATTAATAAGGCTAAGGAGCTGTTTCATGAATGATCTTCTAAGACCTCCATAAACTCAGGTGTGTAAGAGATTAGGAAGATTAATTTATGATTATTATTTCACATTTATAAAGTATGATGTGAAAAACTACACACTTGTGTTCAATGTAGGGAAGGGGAAAACTGGCCAAGCACATTGCCTAGACTCATCACTGGGATTACATTAAAATATTTGGAAAACACATTAATTATCTTATAAAAAGTTACTTGGGACTATGGAGGTGGTTGAGTTAGTGAAATGTTCATCATGCAAACATGAGGATATGAGATGGATCCTCAGCACTTGTGAACAACGTTGAGTAGAAAAGTTTAAGCCTAGATTCCAAGCAATGGGAAGGCAGAAATGGGGGGAATCTCTGGAATTTGCTAGCCAGTCAGTCTAGACTAATCAGTGTGCTACAGGTTCAGTGATATCACTGTCTCAAAGACTAATGTAAAAACAGGATAACATTTTATTTCAAGTTCTGATTCATGAGCATTTTCTCTTTCTGCTCATTAAACTGACCTTTAAGCTAATTGTTCTTGTAGAAGTACATAACTATAGAACTTTAGACTACAAAAGAGGATGGAGCGTTGGAGACCACTCTAGGCTACGTAATGAGACCCAGCCAGAAGAAATGAAAAATTAAAGCAAATTGATAGTTAACTATGTGAGAAGAGTAATAAATATCCAAGAAAAATTGATATGTCCTTATAATGCATATGGAATATCAGTTAGCACAGAGTCTGGTGAATTCCAGAAGCAGAAAGAAGCAAATCATCAGATTCTTATGAGCAAGAAGCGTGCTACCATGAGATGAGGCTGGGTATGTTGAAGAAGCAAAATCATATAATCGTTCTATGTGATACTAACCATGAATGTAGGGGTGAAATTGAAGGCAGAGGCTGAGAGAGTAGGGAGAGTCACAGAGTGGCATTAGGACAAAAATTGCAAATGCTATTGAAGACAAAGGAAGATGAAGTCTCAGTGATCCCTCCCCAGTGACTAAACAGCATGACTGGCAGTGAAATTTCAACCACACACATTTTAGTTTGCAGGGAGTGGTGCTGGAGGAGTGGATATACCATTCAACTTAAAATGTTTTGAGGAGTCTTTGGCAAGCTTAGAAGAAGAGACAACACACGCAACTCTGGTTCTCACAGAAATAGCATGGTAGCTGAGAAGTGGTTACATAATCTATGATTTAGGGTAGATACCAATTAAATATTTTAATATGGTTTCAATTTGACTTAATGTGTCAATGTTTCCTGGTTTACCTTAAGTTGAGTATTTTCCATGTGTTTCATCATTTATTTTTAACCCAGTACCAAGAGATTTGTGATATTTCCCCTGCTTCTAATTTAAGCAGAGTTTCTTTTTCATTTTTTACAGCAAATACCTTATTAATGTCTACTTTATTAGGTACTTCAGAAAAGAGTGATATTATGAATGAAGCTTTCAGTATGAAATTAAGATTAAGTCAGAAATTTCTTAAACATTTCAGATGGCAATAATTCTACAGGTGTAGAACTTACTTGTCCAGTACCATGTTTTTCAAAATACTTGATAAATAAACATATGTGTATTGTACATTCAATTGATTTAAAAATACTAAAATAAATGACAGGATGAGAATAATTCTTTTATGAATTATAAACATGTATCATCTTAAATTTAAATTATACTGAAAAGTGTATTTAAAAAAGAATAGGATCTTTTTGTAAATTAAAAGAACCTTGCAATAATTTTCAGCTTTGTGGACATGATCAATCTGGTGGAGTTACAAGTTTTAAAAGACAAAGCCCTCAAATGTTAGACTGAATTGACTTAGGCAAGAAAAACAAAAAATCTCTTCGGTTGTTACTTAATATATTTTTAGCACAAGAAAGGCCTTTGTCCCCCCCTTCAATGTTGTGTAACTCCATAGAAGGAGCTGAGAGTCTATGTGCTTCTTTTATGTTTGTAGCACAGGGTTGTTGGAATACTGACTGCAATAGAAATGGGAGAAAAAAAGTCAGAATTTTGTTGTTGCTGCACCAGGAAATTTACCAGTATTATATTTGCCAGAAACAATGCAATCAATTCTACTTGTCTCATAAACTTGTTTATCTCATCTGACAGACTTTGTGATTTTCCTCTTGAAGCAAGCAAGTCTGGCCCTACTTCAATAGAATTTGACAGCTAGTTAATCAGTGGTATGGGCTACTGAATAATATCTAATGGAGCAAGATGACTGGGGCTATTTTTTCTCTTCTTTCTGCTCAAGATACTGTTATGAGTGCAAAGTGAGTACCCTGAAGCTCTGGGAAGTCATACTTCATAAAGCATCAAATGCATATTTCTGAACATTGCCTTCTTATAACTAGCACCAACCAAGTCTCAGTAATTCAACTAATGCCTTTTCACTGTGAATGAGAAATATCCCATGGCGATTTAGAGTTTACTCCTCAGCCTTAGACCAAGAACTTTTCCAGAGAAAAAATAACGTCTTAGGCAGCCCAAAGTATATTGTGGTTGTTGACATATAATTACAAAACTGTTGATTGCTTGAATTTTTTAGAAATATTGTAAATAAATTATTTATTCAGGTGCACGCAACAATTTTTTTTTCTGAGCTTGTCATACCTTTCCTGAAGAAAGACATTGCCGAACAGAAACAAATGAAGCTCACAAAGTATGGAAAGGGGCTCTAGCCTAAGTCATGATATCTTCTTTGTTCTAAAAGAACCACTGTTTAATTTTAAGAAGTCACTGTAGTAAATTGGGTAAATTTATAGAAGTATGCTAATAAAGTGGACATATTTGGTGTTTCACTATAATCTAATCTCTTAAATTATATTTTCTTAAGTGATAGGAGATAGAATAGCACCATGTCTTAGGTCTTCTAAAATGACAAAATTACATACACTGCTCATTCGCCTACCTCCTAAAATAGTCTATCAAGTAGGCAAATAAAGCTTGACCCTTATTTCTGTCTTGACCTCTCTCTCTCCTTTTAGATGAATAGAATGGGCACCTACTTGACACCACAGAAATCACAAAGTTCAGTGCTTCTGGTACTTGTCTTACATCTTGGAGTTTCATTTGTATGCAAGACACTCATGAATTAGATCAGATAAAATTATTGCTTTTATTATATTGGCTCTGCTGAGTTTCCCATTTAGGGGTTCATAAACTTTCCCCACATTAGAATGCCATTTCTGATTGTGGACATCTTGTCTATCTGCAACAATTATGATGACTTTAGTTCAAAATTGCAATATGTGCAATCAAACTACCAAAGTTACAAATCAGGGGTTACTTGGATTTGATGGCATTAACAATTGAATATATTGTCTCTTATAGATTAAAGACTACCCAAATCTCCGAGACTTGTGATTTTTAAATTATATATGGATGAACAGCAATGAACATATATTACTAGTGATCCAGTAAGCTACGCTTTGGAGAAAGGACTTAGCACATTTACATGCTGTCTATTCAAAGAAGATTATGAGAGTAACAAACAAAGCAAAGCTTGTCCTGGGGAATTAGTACAATGCAAACTCTGTTTTCTCCAGTGGCTTGTACTTTAGTCTGTAATGAATCACTTGTGTTTCATTGTACTTTGTTTCCTTCTATCTTCTGGAATCATGGTCTAGGAGAAATATATGAGCATAAATATGGTAGAGCATGTATATTCTTTCTGATGATTAGCCTAAGGAAGTTTGAAGCAGTCACACAGTTGATAACCATTCAGAGTCTCCTGGAAGTCTGGGAGACTTGAGCTCATCTACAACCCAAGAGAAGAAAACACAAGTGGAAGAGTGAAGTGGGAAGTCCTTCTATATATGTGTTGCTTTTATTGGTTAATGAATAAAGAACCTGGATTGGTCTGTGATAGGGAAAAATAGAGCTAGGCGAGAAAAATTAAACTGAATGCTGGGAGAAAGAAAGAGGAGTTGCAAGAAGCCATGAAGCTGCCAAAGCGGAAAGACATTAGCTGTCAGTTGGAACCTTGCTGGTAGGCAGCAAGCCTCATGTAAAATATAAAATAATTAAAATGGGTTAATTCTAGAGCTAGCTAGCAATACACTTACATAATTGGCAAAGCAGTGATTTAAATAATACAGTTTCTCAGTGATTATTTTGGTTCTGGGTACCCAGAAACAAACAGCCTCCCTACTATAGAAGAGTCCCATATTGATTCATATCATGCATATACAAGGAAAATATCATTAAAAATGTGGAGAGGGTTTTAGATTCAAACAGTAAGCAAAGACTATCTGCATTTTAAATGAGGCTAGTCATGTCACATCTTAACAGACTATGTTCATGGTATCACATAATGGCTGCAATGTTACACTGATATCAATGAATTTCTAGAACACACCCAGTATGCCAAGCTAGGAAAGATTCATTTCAGAGTTGACTGGCTAATTGATATGAAACTTTAAGCTTTTAAAAATTGTGTTTATTATAAGATAAATGTTGAAACTCCTTGAGGATGACTAGAATGGATAGTAGGTCAAGAATCTCATGGAGAACACTCACAGGTTATAGGATTCTCTTTAAACCTCATACCCTTTCAAGCTTTAGGCAGCTTTGTTGGAGAAATGATAACAGGTTGTGTGGCTAGTTTCAAATCCAACTACCCTGTACAGTACTGACCACTCATATAAAACACATCAATAATAGGAATTAAAATGTTTTGGAAGATTTAGGAGATTGTGAAGGCAATTTTATAGCTTAAATATTATTTTGGTAAGTGTTAAGAAGGCTCTATCATTTCAGTAAGATGTCAGAACAGGAATATAGGCGTAGCAAAGGAAATTTTAAATTAGCAAAAGTTAAATGAGTGTTTACTCAAGTGGTCATGAGAAAAATTTCACATGTACATCATATTTTATTCATAAGTGGATGCTAGCTCTATTTTGTCTCCAAATATGCAAAAATAATAATGAGAAAATGAATCCTTGCAAAGCAGTAATTGTATTTATTTTTAATATTTCTATTATTTGACAATGCATTGACATAATGTATTTTTTGTTGTTTTTAATCTATGATTCTCGTTACTCACCCAGTCCCTGCCTTTGTGGCACTCTTTTCAAGGAATCATACTCCGAGTATCTTGTCTTTGTTTAGTATGTGGCATAAAAATTATACACACTATGGGATAATATATGTTGTTTTATATATGTATACTTTGTATCATAGTCAAATATGGAGAAATATCTACTCAAAAATTTTTACTTACTTCTGGAAGAAATATTTGAAATATTTCTTTCATTTTTAGAATACTCTAAGATATAAAGAACAACATACTACACAGCTTCTTTCTCCTTTCTAAAAGAGGTTGGCAGTTGAGAACCAATGTCACACACACAAAAGCCACCACACACCTCCTTCTGGCCACTGGTAAACAGCATCTCATGTCCAACAATCGGGCATCCACTTTTCTATCCAACATACAAGTAAGATAACATGTTATTTGTCTCTGAAATTGTGCACTTTTAAAGACATTTGTGGTAGCTTTCTTTCTTTCATGCCATTTGCTTTGTTACTGCTTAGGGATTCTTGATGAGATGAACTTCTATTGCCTGTCTTTTCCCTTGGAAGTTTCTAACACATCACCAAATTCCTTAGAAAACTATTGAGTTTTGACACTTAACGTGATATATATCAGGATGTATTTTAAAAAGGAATACTACTAAGAAAGTCTAGATATATGAAAGATGAATATTATGATATAAATATTTAAATGAGTTTACATAGGTCTTAGTAATTACTTAACATTAAATTTTAAATTCTTATTTATTTTGTGATATGGATATATGTCTCTATATGTATCTATCATCTATTTGTCTATAGAACTTATATATAGATTTATATATGGAGACTGAGACACACACACCTACAGAGAGAGAGAGAGAGAGACAGACAGAGACAGAGAGAAAGAGAGAGCTTATAAATTTTTTAACTGATGGGTTACCTGTACAAGATTTTGTCTATGTCATTGTACATTCCTCAGTTTTGATAACTATGCTTCACATGCAGAGAAAAATATGTATATCTTTGGCATTTCAGAGCTTAATATTTTATTTCTTTCTGTCTTTTCTATTGCTTTTGTTTCTTTGACAAAAGTGTTGGCTGTTAAGGCCCAATGAAATTCCCAAAGGTGAAGACTGAAGTCTGTACATGAACAAACAGCAGAGCTTACAACGGAACTGCTTATTTTACCTTGGATCATGTTGACCCAGAATCATTATAATCACTTGCTACCTGATTCTGTTGTGTCTCTTCTTGATCCATTGTGTTGTTTGAATGGCTACTCAGATAATTAATCATACCACCCTGTTTTTCACATGGCCCTGCCCAGTGAGGCCTTTCAGCAATTAGTCTTTTGCAAGTGTTCAGAGATGTTGTGCATTTTGTTTCAAGATTATAAAGTCTCCAGATTCCTTCCTTCCCATCAAGGTTCTGAATTAACTTCTTCTGTCATCTTTATTTTCAAGTTCTGTGAGCACACTGACAGAAGATGGCACTGTTTACACATTTTGAAAAGCCAGCAAACAATCACTCTTCTTAAAAAGGAAATAAAAAAGCAACGTTTTCCTGCAAGGAAACCATGGTATTATTAGAAACTGGAAGTGAGAGTACATATGTAATGGCACACCATATTTGAACTTTATAATGCAAAAGATTAATTTAAAATTATACATAGTAAACTACCACTGGAAAAAAATAGTCTAGGGAATACTGAACATTGAGAAGAGCTCACATTAAGAACTTCAGGTTTAGTTGCACGTAGTTAAGTGCAGTATGTGATGAATGGACTCCATTCTGCTGTTCTCAAAACAAGACTCTTGGGATCTTCCTTAAACCATCTTTGAGTCTAAATGTCCTTACAACAAAATGTGGGCAAAAATACCAATAGTGTATAATAGTAATGCTAATGACACATGGCTAGTCTTTGAATAGAATTGCATTGGGATAAAGGCTCATGAATCCTAGCGTACTGGTAGTTTTTAGTTGTCTTGTTAATGACTGTCATCACCTAATAGCATGAACCTAAACTTAGCTGTTAGACATTGTTATCAAATGGCTGCAAAAACGACCTGATTGAAGTTAACGTTGTTTTACACATAAAATTTAAGCAAGAAGCAGGAGAATGCATAAAAATATTTCATTAGTTCCTAATTTTGAACTTAAGAAACCTTGGCTCTTTCAATCTTTTCTTAGCAGAGGAATTCATTTAATCATTCCCTACTAAACCAAAGAAGATAATCCATAATTAATAGGACAAACTACTTAGGTTTCTTGAATCACTACAAGAATAAACTTTCACTTTGGTAATAATAGAATAATTATTCTTTCATGGTTTATTATGTATTACTATGAATATCATTGTAGTTGAAAATATTAGCTCATATTCCATTTTTTGCTTAAAAGAACCCAATGAAAATAGTACATGGCAAAACTACCACACCCTGGTGGTTTACTAAAAGTTTAAGGTAAAAGTGAGTAAGTTCTATGTTATCTATACTGTCTGAGTATAATTACATTATATTCATGTACACAGACAAGAATGTCAAACTCAATATTGTAATAGTGAATTTGGCAATAACATTAAGCTTTAGCATTTGAAGCACTATATTTGTCATTACATTCATTAATTTTTAAGTGTTAATTCCTATAGCACTAATAACATCCAGCTAGACCCCATTTTATACAGGTAGACACCTATTATTCCTCTATGTCACCAAACCATTATATATTCCTTATTCTCTTTTGAAATTCCACATGACTGAATTTCAGGAAGTGAAATTTATTGAAACAATATAAGCCATGTCCCATATCTCCTGAGAATTTTCATATAACTTCAGGGATATATTTTTTCTTCTAGTTCCAAATGCAAATGTTGGAAATGCTCTAATATTTCACAGAGTCGCACAATAGAATCCACTGGGGATCCTGAATCTATATATGAGTGGATTCATCTGTGCCCAGTATTCATTCAGCAAGCAGAGAATAGATTTCTCTTAGTTCTAGCTATTAATAATGACTAAATTAATGTTCTCATAATCAGCTAACAGTATAGTTTTGTCCATTATGTACCATACGGTAAGTCTTTAGAAACGCCCAGGCTAACTCAGACACTCAGAAACAAATGATCTCTGAGCAAAGGGTCAGGCTATTGACTTATAGCATCAGCAATTCTACTTAATGGATGTTTGTTTTTCATTAATCTCTGCTTTCTTAAATTAAAAATACAAGATACTAGGTAAATGAGAATTAATTCAAATTCAAATTTGAATGCATCTGATGTTATTATTGTTTCTCATTATTATGTTTCTGCTTAGTTTCAAATATATAGCATTTAGAATATTATTTAAAATAAAAAATGACTCCTACAATATACATTCCATACAGTGGTGAGTGGTAGGGTATTTTGTCTCTTGCCTCCTCCCCCATCTTTTTCCTTCTCTTAGAATCTAAAATGTTGCAATAAATGAACTTAAAAGTCCTAAGATATAGCTGTACCCATGGTTTAGAAAAAAAGACCAGGGAAAAGGTGGAGTGCTGAAGAGATCATAATAGTCAGTTCTTAATGGTGCAGAAAGAAATGAAAACCGGGATGGAAGTGGAGAATGTAAAGGCAAATTTGTCTGAATAATACAACACATGAATAAGTTAAATGGGTGCCAACAAAAATTCTTTTCAATTTAAAACTTCTAAGAGACACATATATGTCTTTTGAAGACCTTGAATCAGAGATTGGTGGTGTCTATTAGGGTATCTTAAAGAAGGTACATGCCTACCTGGTTTTCACGGAAATTTAAAAGCATTTACAATCAAAATTGAAATTAGAAATAGACTTATTGATTGATATGAAACTAGAATGATATTCTGGGTCTGGATAGCATTCTGTTACTCTCTGCCTTGCCTTATATAGTGTGGGTATATTGAACACATTAATGCTAACATAGTCATTGCATGTTTTTCCTATTAAAATAACAAATATATGATCTCAGACAAAACTATTTGTAGCTACCGTTCATTCCCAAGTCACTACTTAGCTTTGGGACTCTGACTTTCAGGATTAATGAGAATGTGTGAAGAAAATGACATTTGGATTCTTTAAGAGAGATGAGAGAAAATTTGCCACAGGAGAGAAATCAAAATAATATCAACAGTTAATCAGAAGATTCTTGTAGCAAGAAATGCCTAGCTCTGTTCTACCCTATCAGGCCAAGCCAGTTACTTTATTAACCAATGGTATTCACAGCATACAGAGGGGAATCCCATATCACCACCCCTTTTCTGTTTGAATAAAAATGAAGATTTTACCTTTAACATAGTAAATTACACATAACAAAAGAGGTGTCAAGCAAGAATTATAGTTACAATATCTATCTCTACTTTATCTTTATCATAACTAAAGAAAGCTATAACTATCAATTATTCAACTCAATCAAAGACTCCAGAAGTATACAATATTACCTAAGATAACAAGAAGTGCATTGTAAGCAACTTCCAAACTTTAGAATTGACTGGGACATCTTGCTGCTTGAACAGTCACCCAAAGTTCTTCTGTACTGTTGGGGCATCCATCTTCAGCCCATAGGCCCATAGTATCTAGCAGACTTTTCCATGAAGCAGGAAATTTCAAAGACAGTTCTGTCTATATTGACAATTTGTCAGTCACTTTTTTTTTCTGTGTCCTGAGAATGTCTGGTAGACTCATTCATGAAGCAGAAACCCTGAAGGACCATCTCACCTTTAGGCAAATTCAGCAGTCATTTTTCTGTAGGTCCTTAGTGTCCAGGTCACCTAACATATCATCAAGCAGTCCAAGCAAGAACAGTTTCTTGCCCAAATGGCTAGCATACTCCAAGAGGAGCCTCTTCTATGCCCATCTTCCTCTTTAAGTAATTGGTGCTCTCAGGATCAGATGTGTCTCATTGTCATTATAAGTCTTAAGCGCTTAAAATATTTTAAATGGCATATTCTGAAGATCTCTGAAAGGTTTGAAGATTCCTATCTAACTGAAATATATATCTAGAAAACCTAACTAACATTACTTCAAGCTTATTAATGTATATTTCTTAATATACATTATATTTTTAAATGAGCTGCATAAAGACAATACCTTAATCAAGAGCAGAAATATACATATAACAAAATTGATATTAAATTTGTATCAATAGAACAAGGTACATACCAATTCAAATCTCTATAGCATATTCCCGTTTAAATGTAAGCAAACATTTATAAACAATATTTGTGAATATAGGCATAATTCTTTCCAAACTGCTTCCTGCTGTTTATTTGGTGAAGTAATTTTTTGAGGGCTATTCAAGGTGAAATTTTAGGGGTTCTTGGTCTATCAATCCACATTAACCTGGAATGAATCCACAGGTTCTCATTTTCTATAGAAACAAAAGCAGAATTTCTTTTCCAAAACAACATATCCTTAGACTCAAATTTTGAAATCAAGATACCTTTAAAGTATATATGCTGGTTAGTTAGTTCTATCACAGTTAAAAAATTCTAAGAAAACAGTAATACACATAATACAAACTCTTTGTATGTATTTCATTTTTATGTGGCTTATTATATTTATTTCTTTGTCTATACTCTGTCTCTTAAAAACCTTTATTTTTTATTTATTTTTTAAATATTTATTTATTTATTATGTATACAATATTCTGNTGGAAGAGCAGGCAATGCTCTTAACCTCTGAGCCATCTCTCCAGCCCCAAAACTTTACTTTTTATAAAGCATACTTCCTTTTATAACTTTATATACTCTTTTTCTTCTCTATCCCAAGCCTATATACATTTTTTAAACATACTGTATTTTATTTAGAGGTCATTTATGTCTGAATCTTTCCTTATTGCATTTCTGTAATCCTTTTCTAACCAGGACAACTTCTTAAAATACTAAGTGCTTCTTAAAAAGTTAAGCTGCAGCATTGCTAGGACAAATATGGCCTTGCCTGCTTGCTTCACCCAGTCCAACATGGTGGAAGAAGTCCGTTCACAGCCTCTGAGCTGAATATACTGCCACAGTTCCAAGTATGCACCGGGTCTATGTTGAGCCATTAAGCAAGTTGTAGCACTCTGTTCATAAACCCCATTTAAATGTTAAACCTCCTGAAAGAGCCAGAGGTCACATTGGCAGCTCAGAAAGCCAGCATTTCAAACCTACATGGCTTTTTTTTTTCTGTTACCACTGAGTCAGGAAAACTTCTCTAAATGAAACTGTGTGTGTGGCACACTGCTATCACACAGCCAAAAGCTGTGTTAAACTTTTTATTTTTGTGTCTAGAATTCCTCTTCAAGCTCTCTCAGGTTTTTCAGTGAATTTAGTTGACTATGTTGGGACTGAAGAATTAATGGTTATAGTTTTCCTTAGTTACAATAAAAGATAAAGTAGATATAAATATTGTAAGCATAATTCTTGCTTGATCCCTCTTTCGTTATATGTAATTTTACTATGTTAAAGGTAAAACCTTCCTTTTTATTTAAACAGAAAAGGGGAGGTGATGTGGGATTCCCCTCTGTATGTTGTGATTACTATTGGTTAATAATGTAACTAGCTTGGCCTGATAGGGTAGAACAGAGCTAGGTGTGGAAAACGAAACTGAATGTTGAAAGAAAGGGAAAGAGAGAGATGCCATGTAGCCCCACCACTGACAGATGCCGAAACTTTACCCAGTAAGCCACAGCCATGCGGTGATATAAAGATTAATAGAAATGGGTTAAATTAATATGTAAGAGTTAGCCAGGTAGAAGCTAGAGCTAATGGGCCAAGCAGTGTTTTTAATAATATAGCTTCTGTGTGATTATTTCAGGTCTGAGCTGCTGGGCAGCTGGGAAGCAAGCGGCATTACTACAACAGTAGCTCACTTTTTTTCATACTCAGTTCATACCTGTGGATGAACATGACCCCCCAGTCTCCACCATTCGATCTACTTTTTCTGATGCTCTTGTTGGAAATAAAGTTCTATCCAGGTGGTCAACTTTTTACTTATAACATTTTTTATATTTTAAAGTTAATATATAGGATATAATTTTATAGGGATTCTTTGTTCTATTCTCCCTGGTTTATTGAGAAAATTTAAAAAGTTGTCTTTATGATAGAAGAGCATGACTTGCTAATTCTTAGTCAGCAGCCTTTTCCCTAGGAGACAAGAAGCATAGTAGAGTACTAGACTTATATATCAAGTCCTGTGTTCTCTATCTTTAACATAGTGTCCTACTTTCATTGGACAGTTTTCTAGTCACCATCTAAGACTATGCCAGCTTCTTTCATTATGGATAATTAATTATGTTACTGGGGGACCATTTTTATTTATTCAGAAGATATTATGAAATTAGCAAAATGTTAATCACTGAGTGTAGAAGTCTAATAAAAATAAGATTGTCTTTATGCTCTAGTAGGGCCAAAATTAATAAATATGCTGTATATTCTCTTAATATTCATGTAACTAGGAAGAAAGCAGTGTATACTTCAATACTCAGCTATCCTCTTCATTTTGTCCATTCACAGCTTTCTTTTTTACTCCCTGGAGCATTTCTGTGGTAAAGAAGCTTCAGTTTAAACTGTCTACCTCTTGGTTGATGTTTTTCCTTTAAAATACAAGGGACAAGGAGAAAACTTGATGAATAACAACAGAACTCTGAGAAGTGCTCTGAGGTTTTTCTATGTATCTATATTAGTTTATATTCTCACATGTAGCTTACATTTTCTTAATATGTCTTATTTGTAATTTATTTATATATGATCACGTTGTTTACTATGCACTCTTAATCTTCATTTAAAATCTATTAAATATAAAAATTCATATTTAATAAATATGAAATTCATGTGAAAATAAGGTTATTTTCATATAAATTTTTATAGTTGTTAGTTTTAATTAAATTATATTTTATTTACTGACTGTATAGACTTAATTAAGAAATACATTTCTAAGCTAGGTGGTCGTGGCACAGGCATTTAATCTCAGCACTTGGGAGGCAGACGCAGGCAGATATTTATGAGTTTGAGGCCAGCCTGATCTACAAGAATTAGTTCCACGACAGGCACCAATGCCACAGAGAAACCTTGTCTCAAAAACACCAAAAAAGAAGGAAAAAAATACATTTCTAAATATTTTGTTCCTTTTCAACTTATTGTTAGTTACCACTAACTTCTATATATTCAGAGTTGTTGTTAACATTTTTCTTGTGTCTAGTTATTATATTAATTTACAGGTATCTGATGAAGACTACTACCAACTCAATTTTAATTCCATATAAAACTTTGTTTATATAACTCGTTTACTTCTCCTTCCATTGTGCTCTGGTTAGCAGACTACACATGTCATTACACTGTCTATCCTCATACATCTGTAACTACTAATTCATACAGTTGTATCTTGAATCAGAAAAAATTATTCACAAAAAATAATTTAATCTCTTTGTTAGTCATTGTCAGACGTAGCCCATTTTTTTTAATGTAAAAGGAATTCCTGTGTATTTCACTTTTTATTTCAGCTGGGAAGCCTCTATCAAGTATTTGTTTTTAAATTAGAACTCTGGTTTGAACCAATTCTGGTTTTGTTCATCTGGTAATATTTTAAAATATCTTTTATTTTGTTCTTGATATGTGACTACAGGTCACTTGTTTTCTCATTATATAAAGGGAAATAGAACATCTGCATAGCAAATGCCTGTTCAACCACAGAATGCTGCTACTCTTGCTGTTAATTGCTGTAGTCATAGATTGCTGTTTTAAAATACTCACTGTAGCCCTTGTCATTATTGTTTTCTCTTTAAAACATTTAAACCAAGAATAGAGACACATTAATGAAATCCCAACATTAAGCAGACAAAATAATATAATCTTTGTGGGTTTGAGATCTCTGCGTAGCAAATTCTAGGTCAGACAGTGCTTCACAATTAGAATTTAATCTAAAACAAGGAAGAACAAACAAACAACCCATATTAAACAACACCAAAAACTGAATTTCTCTTTGTCTCAACCAATTTTAATACATCCAGTTTTCCAGGGCATGCATTTCATCATTGCAATTGTCTGACATTCAAACTACATGATATTATTCATTAAAAAAAAGAAAGAACTACCCAGGACCTAGAAAACTTGTTAGGCAAACTTTTAGATGTGTTTGTGGGACTTCTCTAGAAAATGTAAGATCATGAAGGTGCTCACTTATTAATTGATTCATCCATTTATGGATTTATAATAATAATAAATACATTTAGTTTTATAATAATATAATTATTATGATTAATATAATAATATAATACAAATGCAGGTTTAAATGTAGGCCACTAGGCCTCTCTGGTTTAAAAAAAGGACAATTGGGGCTTGTGTATTTGGTCAAAATAATGAAGAAGAAAATGAATATAATTAGATCCGTTTACTGATTGGTGTATATGGGTGTGTGTGTGAATGTGTATTCATTCAGATGATCTCTGTGATAGATGATTTGAATTCTTACTTCGTTTATTTTAAGATTACATATGCTAAAGCTAGTATTCACTGTTAAGTTATATTGCATCCTAAAATATATTTTTAATCATCTTAAATATATTGTACCTTAAATGTTTATAAATATTGAAGAAATAAATTAATGTATACTTCAACAAATCTCTGTATTGAAACTTTTTCATATCATATTTTAGCCACATGCATAGAATGCAATGTTTCTTGAGCTGTTCATTTTTAGCTGCTGTTCTTTTGTGTGTATGTAGTGGTGTTTTATTAGTTCAAATTCAAGCCATTTCAGAATCTGCAAAGGTAAGCCAGAAATATTTTTGTTTTAATCATGTCCTGGGTTGCTGTGTGTAAGCTGAGATATGAGATACTACTTTGGAAGCTCAAAATAAATATATTACTTGAAAGGCAATTTATGTTAAGTGTAGCAGATGTGGCTCAGTGTATGAGACTATATTGCCATGCCCCAAACCATTTTTGATCTCTAGCAATGCAAAACACAAAATCACACAACCCAAAAGATGTGAAGGATTTAACAGGATTCTCATAGAGGTAAAGTAATAAATGCCAGATTCTGGAATGCTCTTAGCATACATATGTATATATTTGGATTTTTTCTGTTTGCTTTAAA
The DNA here is from genome assembly GCA_001685075.1 of Bramus lutescens. Taxonomy (NCBI): domain Eukaryota; kingdom Metazoa; phylum Chordata; class Mammalia; order Rodentia; family Cricetidae; genus Bramus; species Bramus lutescens. The sequence goes on along the minus strand of LOEQ01004170.1, from coordinate 400,517 downwards.
GATAGAAGATTGCCTTGGATTGATGTTGTTGTCTTTCAAAGATGTCTATATTAAAGAAAAATAGAGAGAAAGAACTAAACTGTAAAACTTCAACTATTTTATAGAAAATAAATTTTTATATAACTAATTTTCTGAGTTAATATGAAAAATATGAAACAACTTGTACCATGTTTGTTGTAGTTGCTCAATGATAAAATAAATTTCTAATTAAACTAATAAGGACCCCTAACATTAGTGTCTCAGAATATAGTATGGACTTTTTATGTATATTTTTATGTAGAATTTTGATTTCATGAAAACATTTACTTGTATGCATTCACTAAAATTCACAAACATTTTTCCTTGTGTGTGTGTGTGTGTGTGTGTGTATGGATGTGTGTATTATGTTCACGTTTGTGCATGCAGACGACAGAAAACAATCCAAGAAACTGTTACTCAATTCTGATTTGCTTTTGTTTTGATAGTGAGAGATTTGACTGTCTCTGACTACCTAGTGCTGGGATCATAAGCACACACTACCATCCATACCTAGCATTTTTTCATGGATTCTGGGTTTCAAATTAAGGGTCTCATACAAGTGAGACCATCACTTTTTTGAGGGAGTTCTCTTTTGAGCTCTGCATCATCATTTTGAAAGACAACCCTTGTGTCACAGATGAGCATCTGTAGTATTCTACTCCACACACTTTCCGTTTTGGGCATCTCTAAAGCTCTACTAAAACATTACCCTGATGAATATTGTAAAAAGTTATTAAACCTCTGTCATTATCTCCTTCTCTCCAGTTTTTAAAGCACTATGTCCGTTTAAAACAATGACGAGTGGATAACGTTCTATCTGGGAACAATGGCCAATGGACAGCGTGCCTGTGTTCTCTGTGACAACGGTAACACAATTTTCTGGCAAGGGCATGATACGAGGTTGATTATATTGTTTAATGATGCTGGGCTAATGGAATGTAACATAAATCTAATCTGGGAAGACTTCACTGTGTTTTCTAATGTGAAATATTTTATTTTTCAATCTAAAAGAATATTGATATGATTACAAGGCAGGCCAGTTTGGGCACCCTGTCCACTATTGCTGGGAGTCTTAGCTACAGTCATCTTGTGTATTTTTGGGAATCTCCCTAAAATTAGTTTCTCCCTAACTCCACAGTGACTCACACTATCAAGGTATCTCTTTCCTTGCTCTTCTACTCTACCCTCCCACCCCCTGCCCAGGTCCATCCATGTCTCTCATGTTTCTTTCCCTCATCCCCTCCTCTTTACTGCCCCAAATATCATGTAGACAGAGACACCAAGCTCGTGTAAACTCATGAACTCAATACAAACAACTGTGGAGCCTCCATGGGACCAAACGAGGCCCTCTGTATGTGCGAGACAGTTTTGAAGCTTGTACTATCAGAGGAGGCCCTGGCAATGGGACCAGGATCTATTCCTGGTACATGAGCTAGTTTGTCTGAGCCCATTTTCTATGTTGAGTTGCCATGCTCAGCCTTAAGGCAGGAGGGAAGGGCTTGGTTCTGCCCAGCTTAATGTGCCAGGTTTTGTTGACTCCACTGGGAGTTGAAGTAGAGGGGAGGTGGGCTCTGGGAGAGGCTAGGAAGGTGCAAGGAGGGATGAAATGGAGAACTGTGATTCGAATGTAAAATGAAAAAAAATAAAGTAAAAGCAAGAATATCAATTTGTTAATTCATTATAAATAATTTTTAGCCATTTTTAGTCAATGTGTCCTGGAAGTGTGAGAATTGATTAGTCAGAAGAGAATAGTCACAAGTTCTCTAACATGCTTATCATGACATCTAGGGCATCTTAGCATATAACTTACTGGAGACGCAAAATTTAAGATGCTTTATGTTCTTTCAGGAATTCTATGGTGAATAGTCAGGTTGATGTATTAAGCATTCAGTATAGTCATAATCACAAAATTAATGGGTATGTAGAGAAATGAAAGTAATTTTCTTTCTTGGCTTCTTTTCAAATATTGTATTTCAAAACTAGATTTCACTCAATATCTTCCAAAATACATCATATTCTGCCTCCATCAACTATGTCCTGCTTTACTCAGTTCTTTTTAAAATGGCATGGACCCAAAGGCAAAATTGAACAGAAGATGATGTATTTGACATTCTTTCTGAATCAGGATACAGAAACCAGACAAGTGTGTTTGATATATGTGATTCCATGCTGGATTTTAAAATGCACATGTGCTTTCTCACCCATAGTCAATTGTACTCTTTTTGTGATAATATATATTATTTCAAGCAAGTCACATAGTAAATTATAAAACGTAATGTTATGAAGTTGCAATGTATTCTTTTGACTTGATAAAATTAAATACTTATATGAGAGCTACAAATATATTCATACATATGTACTTAACTGAATTCATATGTGTGCATGTGGGTGTCCCACATGTCTCCCTACTAATATTCTGTTACTATTTTATAATGACAACATGGCAGAGAAATGTAATGGAAAACAGCAAAAATTTCCAAACTCCTGTTTATAAGAACAAACATAAGTACAACAGAATATCATTTTTACCAGCTGAGTAACACTCAATTGTTTAAATATACCACATTTTCTTTATACATTCCTTAGTCAAGGTTAGGTTGTCTAGTAATCATCAGAGAGGATTCCTCCTTTAGCATATGGCAGTGGGTGCAGAGACCCACAGCCAGATATCATGCAGAGAGAGAAAGTGTATAATTAGAGGTCTCCATTGGCTCTCTCTCCTTAGAGTTGAGAGCCTTGTGGAAGAGGAGAAGAAATATTATAGGAGTTAGAGGGGCTCTAGGAGAACATGTCTCACTGAATATACCAAGGAGGGCTCATATGGGTTCACAGAGAGTAAGCAGCAAGCACAAGACTTCAGTTGATCTACATCAGCACCTCTAGGTACATGTTACGATTGCCTGCTTGGTGTTTTCAGGGGATACTAATAGTGGAAACAGATGTTTCTCTTTTGCCTGCTCTTGAGAGTCTTTTCCTCCTGCTGGGTTGGCATGTCCAGTCTCCATGGGAGAACTCTTGCTTTGTCGTATTGTGTCCTGTTTTGTTATGTTTGGCTGTTGCCTCTTGGAGGACAGCTGTTTTCTGAAGGAGAAACAGAAGAGTAGATCTGTGGGCAAGAGGAAGTGGGAAGGAGCTGGGAGAAGTAGACAGAAGGGAAAGTATTGTCAGGTTGTATTTTGTGGAAGAAGAATCTATTTTCAATAAAAAAGAACATATATGTATGTCAGTATCTCAGATATCGAAGTGTTTTCTTTTGTGTGTTTATCAAAGGAGACAGAATATATCTCAGGGAGAAATGATTCCAGAAGCTGGATATCTGTCTCTGCGCATTGACTAAATTGTTATGAATGAAACAACAGCTGAACTTCCCAGAGGAGCAGAATAGTTGTGATTCAGGCTACTCAAGCACCTAAACAAGGATGGAAGCAGAATGAAGACTCCAATACTTGGTAAAAATAACTGCTGCTACTAAAATTCTCATGTTGGGATATCTGACTACCAATGAGTAAATAATGTAGCTGATTTTGGGAATTATTCTTAGCATCATTATTTGAATCAATGATTGTTGCTTTTCAGAAAAGTACTATTCTTGGATGAGAAATGGTTATTAACATTCATCAGGGACTACTGACTCATTGTATCTGATGACCCATGATCTATTTTCATAACTTTCTCAAATATAGAATTTTCTATCCTTGGAAACATTCCTTATATGGTTTAAAACACGCTCTTTGTCTAATACAATCTTTAAAAATATTTATTCTTTGAGAATTTTATATATGACTACAATGTCTTAGTGATAGTCACACTTCTTCCCCATTCTTGCTTTTACTCTTCCTGCATCCCTTGTGTTCTTGTCTAATTCCTGTCCTATTTGTAGTTTACTTTTTAATAACTCACTGAGTCTGAACCTGTATGATCTCATTCCATCCTAAATTTCTCTGTTTTTTTTTGTCCTTTCTTGGGGTAGAAATGTTCCTTGCTTTATGGAGTTTGGCAAACTAGGTTTTCTGTAATCTAGAATATGTCTATAATGTAAAAAACATCAAGTTGATGACATTTAAAGATCTGAACATGTCATTACTTTTGTGTGCAGTAGATGTTTTTGAAAAGTTTAGGTGAAAAAAATTGCATGCTTTGTCAAATTACTGTCAAAAGGAATATCTTAAAATATGATGGGACAATGGGAAACAAATTTAGTAGAAAATAATAGACACATTGAATGGAGATATTCATTCTCAACACAGCCTAGAAACATGCAACCCAAATAAGATAATGGAAACAAAGAGCCCGAGAAATGAAGAATTTCTATATTGTTAATGATATTGGCCAGCAATGAAATCGACTGGTGAATACATCTCTAGGTGAAATCATGTAGAAAATTATGGGTTTGCCTGGTCTCCAAAGACAGAACGTGGTTGGTGGAAACTTGGAGAAACAAAGCAAGGGGAGGGAGAGAAGACATGGGAGTTGTCCAGTCTTTCAAAAAGAAGTCTATCTGAAGGGTATCACTGATGCAGCTAATGCAATCAGAACTTTTAAAATGCCTGAAGGGGAAAAGCATGATGCACTCAAAAATCCTATTTTCAAAACCAACCAATGAAATAAGCACTTACTACTGCATCTTCAAACTGAGCATGCATCATTGGAGTCTGAAAATTCTCCCCCTTGAAGTGATACTCAGCAGCTTTCAGGAGGATTTATGTGAAGACATGCAATGTGACTTCAGTGCAAATTGGTTCAGGAAGAAATACTCTGTCTTGAAACAGGTGAAAACCTTCCCAATGTATTTAGATGTATGAACTCTACATCACTAGTACAACTTCCATAGCAAAATAGCTAACAAAGGACCAAAGAAAACAACCACTTCCTTCAATCTAAGGAAGATTCTTCTCTGTTTGAAAATAAGTTTGAAAATGGAGTGATACTTATACAAAAATTAAAAAAAACCACAACAGGCAAATATTGTCTAAGTTAAACTCAAGTTCCAGCTTTTGCTGTTTGGTGTTCTAATGACTTACTTGTGCTAAGAAATGAGGACAGTTGTAATTGAGAACGCTCCCACCCACAGCCATCAACATGTTTGACACAAATTTTGCTGAACAAGTGTAATCTACAATGAGTTTAAATCTTGATGCATATAGCCATTAACTTGGTCCAGTATTGCTCTAGAATATGCTGGGAGCAGGAATAGATTACTGAGAGTTTTTAAGATGGTTTTTAAAAATAAATCTGAAGTAGAAACAGTTAGGGCGAAAGGCCAGATATACAAAAGAAAAAAAAACACAAACATGGCAATGAGGGGGCAGGAGAAGAAGTTTGAACAATTGCTTTCATGTAGTTCAGGAATAGGGAGGGAAGGAACATACAAAGGTAGACTGGATGGTTTCTTTTGTAGGTATGCTCTTTCTAATTTTCCTGGCACACACTCACATCTCCTGTACTTAGAATACTTTTAGCTTCAAATGTGCATGAAGAATGAGATTTTAAATTTCAGGAATGGAAGCTAGCTGTGGATGATGACTTTCCATCCTGCATCTCCTCTGTCAGTTTATAGCCCCTCATGTACTCTGCTGCTTTATTAGATTCCTGGCAACATCTCCTGACACAACCTATTGCTCACCTTCCACTGTTAATATATCTGCTATTCCGGTAGGTTCTAACCATAAAATTCCCTTGTAACCTCTTCTCTATCTATACAACTGCTTTCCTGGCCAACTATTTAATTTTTTCTTTGGTTCTCTATTTCTTTGTGTGATCTGTTTTACTAGGATCCTCATTTGCCATCTCCTATCTACGTCACAAGGCAACCAGATTGTACTCTTGAATCAAGGTCTCAGTCTGTTAAGCACGAAGCCAGATGTTTGATGTGTGTGCTAAATGTGCAGGAGACCCCTGTCCTTATCCCCTTTCTTCCATCCCCAAAGTCTCCTTGGATCTGGGTCATGGTTGCAAAGGGTCATTAACACAAAATGATGATTGATTCTTAGGTTCTGTGTGACAAATTATTAAAAGTTCCCTTTAAAATTGCTTTTGTTTCCACAAAAATATGGTCACAAAATAAATGACTTTTCTGAATTGAATCTTTTTCTGTGAAAATGGCAACATTAAAAATATGTGTATAAGAAATACTGTTTGTTTGATTCAACCAAAGGTGGGGGAAGGCATCACATATTTGGCTAAGCAGATTCTATAATCCTGAAGATTATAGAATAATCATAGATTTTAAATGCATAATACAAATGGTGCTTTGAACTTAAAGCCCTTCCTGTATTTCATGGGACATAAATAACTCAGCTTGGAAACCCCATTGCCCATTTGAGTACATAGTTAATGTGATACAATATTCCTGTGAGTTTCAGGGAAATGAAGTATCTGTTTGATGCAGGTTCAATTAGATCTTGAGGGTGAAATAAGACATCCATTCTGTAAAGATGCAAGTATTTCTGCAGTAGGATATAGAGTCCTTTGGTAATATACCCAGGAATGGTATAACTAGATTTTTGGATAAATCTATTTCTAGCTTTTGGAGGAACCTCCAGACAGATTTCTAGAGTGGATGTGCAAGATTGCACTTGCACCAACAGTGTATAAACATTCCCCTTTCCCACATCCACTCCAGCACTTTACGTTCCTTTTATTTTTAACATTAGTCATTTTTGAATGACGTGTACTAAAATTTCAAAATAGTTTTTGTCTTAATCCTGCACCTGTAAGTATTGAATGTTTTTAGAAATAGTTAACCATTTATATTTCATCTTTTTTTCAACCCTCCATTTATTTCCATGTCCTATTATTTGAAATAGGCTGTTTGTTTTCTCATTTCTCTTTTTCTTTTGATTTTTGTATATTCTTGTTGCTAGCCTTCTATCAGATGTTTGGTTTATAGTGAGGTTTTAACTTCTGTATAAGCTTACTCTTTGCTCAGGTGACCATTTTCTTTACTATACAAAAATGTCTTAGTTTCATGAATTCCTGTCTTTCAACTGTTCTTATTTCCTATGCTACAAGAGTCTTGTTCAGAAAGACCTTTCTTATGCTTGTATGTTGAAGCATATCCACTACTTTCTCCTCTGTCAGATTTATGTGTGAAAGGTCCTAGGTTCAAGATACTGATCCATTTGGAGTGAGTTTTCTGTATGTGAGAAATAAAGATCCTGTTTTATTCTTTTCCTTCTAGCTAGCCAGTTTGATCAGTACTATTTGTTGAAGATGTTGTCTTTTTTTTCCTATGTGTGTGCATTTGCTAAAAATTCTGGTGGTTGTAAGAGCATGAATTTATGTCTGAATTCTCAATTCTCTTAATCAATGTGTATTTCTTTGTTATTCGGTTAGCATCTTTTTTATTACTATGGTTCTGAAGTATAAACAAAAATCATATATAGTGATGCCTTAGTAGTATTATTTTCTTTTTTATTGAAAAGTATAATATATTCTAGTAACAATTTCCTTTCCTATAACTCCTCCTACAACTTCCCACATTGCAACCCATGCAACTCAACACTATTTCTTTCTCTCTCTCTTAAGAAAACAATCAAAAATTGTTTGAAAATAAGTGGAGTTGCAACTTAAATATCTTTAAATTTTTATCATGAAGTAACCTTGTGTAAGTAAAAATGTTTAAATAATACTGGATTTTATGTTTGTTCTCAGAATTGAGGAATA
>LOEQ01004170.1:370738-385612 GCA_001685075.1 Bramus lutescens | reverse complement strand
CCTTCCTTCCTTCCTTCCTTCCTTCCTTCTTTCCCTTCCTTCCTTCCTTCCTTCTTTATTTTTGGAGGCTGGTTTTTGCACATGTGTGAATAAGAAAAGATTGCTATTATATTTCTAAATACAAAGTGGACTGTGTGTGAGTGTGTGTGCACTGTACCTCAGGTTCATCATTTATGTCTCCGATTGACTTTCCTGTGGCAAGACAAAACAGAAATCATCTGTAATGTATGCTTCTTTATCATGTGTTATCAGTCTTTGTGTGGAACCTAATTTCTCAGGACCTACCATTACTTCAAAGAGGTAGCTAGCATTCTACTCTATCTGAATATTCATTTTTTATTTTGTAGTAAAATTCTAATAGTTTATATCTTTTGTAGCAAACCAATGATAAAAGTTTAGTTTTATACCTCACTATTTATAGCAAATGATGAATAATATTGAGAGTTTTTAAATTACAGGTAGAAAGTGAAAAATATGAAAATTTCAGGGCTTTTGATTGCCTCTACAAAGAAAGAAGTCTTGTGAAAGCAGTCCTCAACCCATGAGCTCTTTGATAACTGCAGGGAGTTTGTGCCATAATTTAATTTAATCATTGTAGATCACTTGTCTATCATCTGGATAGGTGGAATACTGGTTGTCATGGGAAAAGTCCCCCCAACACACATATTTGTCAGAAGTGCTGTGATTAGACAGAAATCATGTGTAATATTTCTATTTTAATATAAAATATACTAAATTCTAAGTGTTTGATCAATTGATATCTACACATACTTGTTTATTAACACAGCTATTCTATGGTAGATTCTTTGTATTCATTCCGTTCTTTCCAAGGGTAAAGCATTGTTCTAAGTATAAAAGCCACAATTACCACTATTGCAAAATAAATCAAACCAAACCAAACAAAAAAATCCAGAAATGTATTTATAAAATATGAAAAAAGCAAAAAAATTGCATATTCGTTTAGATTGTTAGCCTTCTCTTATTACAGTGAATTATCTAAAATCAGCTGATAAATGGAAAACAAAGCAATGCAAAACTGCTTATGACTAGACTATTCAGTTCTATGCGGGCCTATTGCTTTAAGTCTTTTGGTTGGATATCAGATGGAAATAGAGGGGGAAAACATGGCAAAATCAGTAGTCATTTGATGAGCTATAAAGGTAGAAAGAGAGTAGGGCAGCTAAAATCCCACAGTTCTTTTAAGACATGTTTGCAATGACTAAATGACTACAGAGTGTGCATCATTCAACATCTGATTTACATAATTTATATATACCATAAAGAATATGAAATTGGAAGTTGCTTACAATATACTTCCTGCTTACTTAGATAAGAGTATATCCTTCTGAGGTCTCTGATTGTGTTTAAGACTATATAATTATAATCATAGTTCTTCTTAGTTCTCATAATAAACTAGTTACAACTATTGTAACTGCAATTCTTGCTTGAAACCTGTTTTGTTTTATGTAATTTTACTATGTTACAGTTAAAAACTTCATTTATTTAGACAGAAAAGGGGAGGTGATTTGGGTTCCCCTCTGTATGCTATGAATATGTTTTATTACCATTGGTTATTAAAGAAGCTACTTTGACTTATGGCAGGATAGAATAGAAATAGGCAGGAAAACTAAACTGAATGCAGGAAAAGAAGGTAGAGTCAGACAGACTCCATGTAGCCATTGAAGGAGAAAGATGCTGGGAACTTACTGGTAGGAAACAGTCTTGTTGTGATACTCAGATAAATAGAAATGGGTTAATTCAAGATGTAAGAGCTAGCTAGGAATATACCTAAGCTACTGGTCAAACAATGTTGTAATTAAAAGCAAAAGTACGAATTTGCTTAAAATCATATAGTAATTCAAATATGTCTTCAACTCTAATTCTTTAGATGCTCTAAGAGCATACAAACTTTACATACATTGGTGTTTGGAATGTTGATTGAATATTGTATTATAAATTGTTAAAATGATCAGAATTTCTTAGTTATGAACTATGGTTTATGAATCATTTCATAGTATTGGGAAAATATAACACACAATTTAGTTTGAGCTTTCAAGGAGAAAAAGATTGTGATATTATAGCATACCTCAAGGTTTTAAATATATTTTTATTGTCTAAAATATCTCCTTATGGGTTATACATTTATATAATACATTCTAGTCATCTCTTCATTTTATCTCCCATTCACTACTTGCTGCCATTGTAGTTTTTCTCAACAATTCTTTAGCTACTTGCATATCTTCATTCTGTGTGTGAGAGTTTTACCATTTAATGCCCAAGCATGGGAGGTAGGAATTTTAGTAGAGCAAGGGCAATGTTTTAACGGATAAACCACTGATACCTTTTCTCCTATCAACTATTAGTTGACAAGAGTCCCTAAGGCAGAGGTACAGACTTCTTGGGCCCATTCCTAATCTATGATAAAATGTTGACAAGCTGAATCTGATTAAATTTTGTGAAAATTGTCACAGTTGCAGTCAGCTCATAAGTGTAATAGTTGAGCAATAAATGTTGATATTTGATGAACAAAGGGAATATTTGAAAGAGTACATAATAAAGTAATTAAGAACTGTGACCTTTAGCTTAGTAGGAATAGCCAAAGAGCTATTATGGTTTATAATGGCAATTTCTTTTCCATATTAGCTTTTGAAATTTTTATGTGTCATCATGAAAATAAAAACAGCCCAATTCTCTTGTGCAATGTGTTTTGTTGTGATAAGTTTATATTCCATGTCTTTTATTATGGAACTGGGGTAAAAATCACCCCCATCTCATACCTGCAACTTCGTGTCTGAGACAAAGTGAGACGGTGAGTACACAGGGGATTTTTTAAATTTCTGCTCATAACTTCTCCTTGTAGGGAAATTTCTCCTCTATTCTGTGAAGGTTCACTGAAAGAAAAAAGGATATATTAGCAAGAAAGATGGCATACTAAGGACTTCAATGAATGAAAAGAAATAAGAGTAAGCTTTAAAGGTTTATTTTTATTTGTCTGTGTGCTTGGGGGTGTTGTGCTGTGTGTGCAGTTGCTGCTTCTGCTGTTGCTGCTGGTGGTGGTGGTGGTGTGTGTGGGTGTGTGTGCATGGTGTGAGGATGAGTGGGTGTATAACACGTGCCTATGTGGATGAAGGATGTTGTAAAAGGTCAGAAGTAGACATTGTTTCGATTGTGCCCGAGTCACAGTTGGTTATGTGTTGCCTAGTGGAGAGACATGCTCTAATCACTGAACCACTTTTCTAGCTTCATCAATAACCTACCAACGTTTGGGTGCTTGCACTGTCCTTTACAAAAGTGCAGAGAGTTACAGAAAGGCAGGTAATGGTGAAAGCTAATAAACTTTTAGGACTATGGGAATGGTCAGATGATACTCAATGGTCTGGCCCAAGATTCTTTTTCACTATTGATGAGTTGGGGACGTACTTGTGAGCAAACTGTCACATGCAGATTTTAAACATGTGCAGCATGGCATGATGGCTGTGGTCACTTGCATATCGTCCTTTTTGATGATATTCTTATGAAGAGAATTTCAAATAATTAATTCCACCTCCTTTAGAAGTTTAGCCAGTGAGTTAGGAGACCTGGAAGCTGAATGTTAAATGAAACTTCAGAGAGACTTTGATTTCTCTCTCTCTCTTTTTTTTTTAAGGGCAGCTTCTAAAGTGCTCAGTATTTCAAAGCACTATATTTTGAGGTATCATTTTCTGAGCCTCAGGAATATCTGTTTTCGTATTAAGCCAAATACATTATGAGGCCAAGGCAAGAGTCCATGGGGAAGAGAAGTTCACTCATCCCTGGCGTGTCATTTGAGTTACATGACAGCTAGAATCTTCTTTGGGGAACTGGTAAATCAGAAAAAAATAATACACATGAGATGAAGACACGAGAAACTAGACTTTTTCTGACTGATTTTTCCAAGGTCCTGTTTATATAACCTTGCGTTAGTAACTTACTGTATTTGTCACTTGGGTTGCTCAGCTATAAAATATAAAACACTAGCGTTACCTCATAGGAAAAGAATGAATCATAAGTTGTTGTTCTTAGCTACTTATCTCAGACTGTTCTGTGCCTGATTTTATATATTTTGATTAGCAAATACTGAAAATTGGATAAATAAGTCACAATATAAAAAGGTAAGTTCATCCATCCTGTTACTGTGGCATTCCTACACCAAGGTTAGATCAGCAGTTTCCTGGGAATCCTTCCATGCTACCTTCAGATTTAAGAGACATCTAGCTCCGTGGACAGAAGAATTATTGAATTATTGGTATCTTCCTGTGTGTGATAGCCAGATTTTGGACTTTCTGGAAACATCCTACAAATTGATCTAATAAATCCCATATATTTACATTTATGATAAAAAGACAACGTATTTTCTAAGTTTTACTGTTTCAAACATAATAACTGAAGAAAATTAATAATCACTATAAGAAATAAAAGTATAATTGTGTAGTTTGGCTTTCTTTTCTACTTCTTATGTTATTACTGTACATTGTGTAGCACAAGGGATTTTGATATTCTAAATGCTGTCAATAACTTGCCAGTCAACATAAATTTCTTTAAAATTTATTTTTAGAAAATTTAAAATGGTAATGCTTTACAGTAAATTTTGTTTATATAATACATTATACCTATACATGTGGATATTATAAAATTAAATGTACTCATTTATTTCAGTGTCCTACTTTCTCCCAGAAGATACTTGATAATGGGATATACTTAGCTAACACAAAGGAATACAAATTTTAGACATATTTGCTCTAAGTCCACATAAGCTGACAGTTAAGAGCTTTAAAATAATTTGTTTTCCAGGATAAAATATTTTTATTTTGTGTATATAATTCAATTCAGTTTTCCTTGCCGATTTCTTTCCTCTTTCTGCATGCATAATTAACAGTATATAAATATTTTCTTGGTCTTGTCTAAACAATTATGCATTTGACATGCCCAAACTTCACTCTAATTTTGTGTAGTATACATATTTTAACCCATAGAATGTCCTTGTTGTATCTGTAAATTTTCATCTCATTAACCATTATATATATATATATATATAGCAAATATATGTTAGTGTTTTATGATTATTAAAGATTTAATGGACTGATTTAATTACTGGATTCTGTGTGACCCAAAGATAGCTACTTGTAAGCTGGAAAAACGGATTACCTGTTGGGTGCTCAGTACAAGAACCTAGCACATTCAGAACAGGAGGAACAAATAATGCAGCCCAAAGCACACACAGAAAGTAAGGCATCTTGATGGATCAGTTAGGAAGTTAGAGTCTGATGTCTGTAGAGGATGCAGCAGTAATACGAATACTTACTTGGGATGAATGAGTTTCCATAGATTGGCTGTGTACTCCTTCTACCTATTTTTCATCTAGACCCCAGCTAGTGTGTTAGCATTGCCCCATTTTTTTTTGAAGTTTGCTTTCAGGCCATTAGGTATATTAGATCCCACATAACAATTGGAAATACCCTCACAACTGTCACAAGAAGTTACACTGATATTTTATTTATGTTTTAATAAATAAAATGTGCCTAAAGTTAAGAAGGGTAAAGCTAAGCCACTAGAAGTCAGGAAGTGGTGTCACACACCTTTAACTCCAGGATTTGTGAGACAGAGGCAGATGGAACTCTGTGAATTCAAGGCCAACTTGGCCCACATGAAATCAATGCAGATGCAAATCCAGGTGGTTAAAGGCCTTACACCTGTAATCCTAGTACTAGAGGGAATATAAAATGGGAGGAGAGAGAGGCTTAGGCTACTTAGTCTGCTCAGTTTGCTTCGTTTTCTTAGTCTGTGGTCACCCAGCCTTGGTAGAGTTAAGACTTCTCTAGTGGCTTGGTTGCTTTGCTTTTCTAGTTTTCAAGTTGAGCCCCAATATCTCTCTCATAGTTTTTATTATTCGCGGTATAAGAAGTATATTTTGTTAGTTCCCCAATCTGACATATTTAAGTTGACAATGAAAATTAGCCATCACAATATCTGTACCTGAGTTTGGCTTCCTAATTTTAATCTCATCAATTTGTGTATCACATGAATGACTGTCATAGTTTGCTATTACATCTCTTATACACACTCTTTTCACATAAAATGATCCACTGAGCTTCACATTCACATAATCATCTGTTATTACTGTTGAAAAGTTACTACTGCATTGTAAAATTAAGATATCTGCTATTATAAACCTTTCAAGTACTTTTACTTACTTTTGTCTTGGCCAACAGGGGATTGCCTTCATCTGAAAATTCCTTTCATGTTATTCTCTTTGACCTTGACAGATGAAAGAAAGATTTTTCTGATCAGTCTTTCAAATGTTTCAGGTTCTCTGCAGTCTTTCAACCTTCTCCTGAAACTGTATATAACCGATTCATTTAGGTTATGCTTCCCAAAAGGTATGTAAATTTTGGTGTTGTGAATGTGACCTTTCTGTAAATATGTTATCTAAAAATGTGTTTAAAATCCAACATGGAAGTAGTATGTGACTACTGTTCTTAGTGTAAGGAGAGATTTAGACACAGAAACACGCATGCCCATTGAAGGAAGATAGTGTTGTTAATGCTCAGAAAACAGTATCCTAAAAGATGACATATAAACAGAGGCAGCAAAAGCAGTGGGATGGTGCTACCTTTCTCTAAGTCCTCTCTGAGTGAGAGCTGCCATAAGGAAATTCTCTAAACTTCAGTCTTTGAATGTAGGTTAAAGGACCCTCCTGTGATAGGGGCTAAGCTTTTCTATACATGGGGAAAAAGGAATGTTGCACATAAAGGTTAAGATGAATCTGAACAAATAGGTTTCACTAAAACCCCACAATTTCAGTACCATTCAATTAATTTCTTTTTCTCTTTCCATTTTTCTTTGTTCACTCTGCATCAAACTTAACTTTAAATACTATGGCTTTCCTTGAAACTGGGTATTCAATTCAATATCCAAAATTAATTAAAATTCTTATTTTATATAAATTTTTTAAATACTTTTATTATGCTTCTCTCTTTTATTTTTATTTTTTAGTATGTCTTCTATTATATTGGTCATTGCTATAAGCTTTGCGGTTGGTATGGATAATAATAATTATGTTATATCTTTCCCCCTTACAATTTAGAGATTTAAGAAAGAATGTCTCATAATTTTACAAAGACATCATTAAATATACTGACATAATTCAAAGATCATTCGTCTCTAGAAAAGGCAAGGGAATTTTCTCCCCTTGGGGTCTTCAGATTAAGTTTAGTTTTTCCAGCACATTGATTTTATATTTCTAGGAGTGTAAATGAGTAGTTCTGTAGTTTGTGACACAATATATCAGTAGCAAGAGAACTGTGAAACTATGAAACTATTAAACGTTTAATATTCCTCCCTTTTTCAATTTTCGTAGCATTTTTCAATTGCTATAATTTTCAGTCCAACAGAATGACCAGTTCTTCCCTGCTAACATTCAAAGAACCCCATTCTCCCTTCTAAAATTAGTACAATTGCAATATTGTGTGTATCTACATATGTTTTAATATTTACTTTCTTCCATCTTTTATAGTGAATTTATCAGTTTTTTTATTTTTAGTATGTTGCTATCGCAATAATTACATAAAAACTGAGTTACATATGTAGTCAATATTATTTCTAAAAATTAACCCGTGATAATTAGCAAATAATTTAAACATCAAATTGAATTCAAATGTCAAAATGTACATGAGCAAGCTAGTAAAATACACTTATTATTTATTCTTTTATTTCTTGAATAAATCTGACATAATGAAACAATACATACAATTTTAGAATCAATAATGGGAAGACTGTATCACATTGCTTGTTATGATACAATGTCCTCACTGAGTCTGCTGAAGCAGCTGTTTATTTCTAAAGCAGGAGACAAACGCATTCTGGACTATATGGAAAGATGTACCCTGAGCATGGAGAACCTTGCATAGGAAACTTCCATTTATTTACAAAATATATTTTCTAAAAGAAAATAATCCATAGTTACTTATTTGGCATTTTAGGTGGTTAATTAATTATATATTTTCAATTAAACCTGTCTCATTCCCTTCTCTCTATTCAGAATTCCCTAAAAATCTGAGTGGCGTCTTCCCTCTTAAAGGGTTCCTACCTTCATCTGCCAAAAGATCTCAAGTGGTAAGTGATTGATCATAATTTTATTTTGGTTCATTATTTACATTCCAATTCTTTTGCCCAAATACTTTAACTCTGATTTTAGTAAGAAGGCACTACTCTTTTATAAGAATAATACTGAATCAAATTTTTAAATACTTTTAGAAGGCTAGCAATGTCAACCTGCAAGTAATACTTAGGTGATACTTTGGGGGATTTTTTTTATTATTTTATAGCTATAAATTAAGTAAAACAGCTAACATGCTTTTGCTCATGAATATGCTACACTTTCAGATTTTTATAGAATTAATTTGTGTGAAATTCGAGGACTAGGCATATAATGAGAAACTCCTGCCATGGTATGGGTCTTCAGTGTCTCTCTAGTGTTCATCTGCTGAGAGATTCATTTCCATCCTGCGGTACTCTTAGGAGGATGTAGAACCTTTGTGCAATGACACCACTGGAAAGAAGGTAGCTTACAGGGACATGCTTGAAGGGGATATAGGTTGTCTGGTCATATCCCACTTGTCTATACACTCCAGCATTAATACAGTGAAGGCCTCTACTATGCACCTTCTTCATATTCCAGTGCCCCACCACAGGCTAAAAGTACATGATCAAGTAGATTTGGAGCATTATCTCCAAAAAGCAAAGCAGAATTTCATTTTATTTTTTTTCTGTGTACTTTTATCTTGGGTAATTTGTCACAGCAGCATATTTCCCAAAAAGTTTCCAGGTGATACACATAGAATATTGTTATGCATATTTGAGCAAAATGAAGGGTGTTGTGAACTGCAGTACTACTAATAGTCAAGAAAATGTTTTAAAGATTCCATAAAATGTAAAGCAGATGGCACAGTGCCTGCAGCAGGGTATCCAGAAGCCATTGATTTCTCCCACTTTTCAGATCCATGTGTACTGTGTCTAAACAGTGGAGAACAGGGATGTTGCAAACACAGGTTAACATTGCCTGTGGACATCATCACTTCATATCTGTACATTTTCATTCAGGATGTAGCTGAAAAGTTTTACAAAATCATGGGTCTTTTTAGAAAATATAGCAAACATGTTCATAGAGTCTTACAGAACGGGATAGTATTTCAATATCAAAGTCCTTGTTTTAGACCCTCATGATGTCAGTTACTTCATAAGTATATTTTAAAAGAATCTATTGCATAAGGTTATCATTACTTGTAAGAAATCAAGTTAGTGCAGTTATAGAATAGGACAGATATAAAGTCAAAGAGTTGACAGTGAAAGTCTTTAGGAAAAAAGCACTAAAAATTTAACTATTGAGAAGTTGATTATAACTGCTTTAATAATTTTAGTGTCAGTAAAGGAAACAATAGCTTCATGTGTCCATACCCCAGTGATGATGAAACAGCAGAATTTCCGGCTTTGAAATAGCAATGCATATGATGAGGTATGATTTTGATTTCTGAAGACTGGTGATGTGAATTATATTATGCTAATAAAACTCTACTCAAGAAAGTGCTCCAAAGATTCCATAAAAATGCAAAGCAAATGGCATTGTGCCTGGAGCAGAGTGGCCAGGCACAGTGGATTTACCCCACTTCTGATTCCTGTGTATTCCAAGCGCATAGTTAAATTGCAGTTTTCATTATGCAAAGAACTAGGAAGCTTGATGAGAAAAATGAGTTAGAGTCCAAGAATTTCAGTACCTGACAGTTTTGATCAGCTCTATAATTGCACATTTTGCAAAGCAATTAAGCTGTGGAATTTACAGCCTTATATAAAGGACCTGTGTCAGAGAAAAATTTTAGACAATAAATATGAGCATGCATACAAATATTAAGTCCACTGTTACAATTAACAACTTATTACAAGTTGGAAAAGCCCAGGGGCTCTATTGTGATAAATAATGACAGTGGCCTGGGGACCTAGGGAGCCCATAATAAGCTAAGAATTAATATATAATGGATATACACAGAACAGGATACTGAACCAACCACCTAATATCTATGAAGAATGCATTTGCTTCACAACTCACCAATTATAGTTTTTACAGATGTGTTATCCAATGCCATGGCTTTAAGTGATATTAAATTTATCACAATAAATAAATCAAAATTGTAAAGGTTTAAAAAGCAGCTCAACCAACTATTGAAACATAAATGTAAATTACAAGAACTAATTAACAAGGCGGTGGTGGCACATGCCTTTAATCCCAGCACTCCAGGTGCAGAGGCAGACAGAGCTCATTGAGTTCAAGGTCAGCCTGGTTTACAAGAGCTAATTCTGTGCTCCAAAGCTAGAGCAAAACCCTGTCTCAAAAAACTGAAGAAAAAACAAACAAATACAAAACTAATAATTAACAACAAAATATAAAAAATAATCAAAATTATTGGAATGTCAAACAGGGGATAAGATAAAATTGTGTAGGTCAGTCACAATTAGACAGAAATAATTGAGTGAAGATTAAATGAAATAAACCAAAAATGTCCTGAAAAATTATTTTATAAGATGTTCAGTAGGTTCAGAAATGTTGCCATCTAGATTTCACAGAGATTGCCCAGATCAAGGAGCAAATGGAAATTTTACACATACATGCATTTAAGACCAATAGATGCCACACCTTTCTTATTTAAAGACCAGAACCATCAAAGTAGTTTTGATCAAGTGTATAGAAACCATCACAATGAACAACTAAAATATGTAGTCCTCTACAGTGTGCAGGTGGCTGTGCTGGGACAGCCAAAGAAATTATTGTATAATATCACTATTTCTTCTTTCTCAATCCTCCTTTCAAATCCCATATGCTACTTCTTATTCTCTTTAGAGCCCATGAACTCCTTTTTCATTAATTGTTATAACATGCATATGTGTATAAACATATGTATTCCTAAATATAACTTGTTCAGTTTGTATCATGTTATACTTATGTATGATTTCAAGGATGGCCACTATAGATAGGACAATCAATTTGTGTGCTCTTCCATAGAGAAGACTATTTCTTCCATGATGGGGAAGTTCAGCCAATCACATCTTGCTTGGGTGTGGCGACCTGGTCCCCAGGGAAGAAAACCTGGAGATCCAGGTGTGCTCTATCTCTGTGTGCTGTGTTTGCCTGACCCATTTGGACATCGGAACTGTAACTTCGGTTGCATGAGTTTCACGTTTTTCAATTGTTAAATTATATCTGTTGTTTTGAGCTGGTCTGTTTATTTTAGTGTACTGGTTGAATATGACTTCACTTGAAGTCCAACTTTGGGGCTTTTTAGAGCCCTTTAAGGATCTGGCCAGTTGGGGCCGCACCACATCCATTTGGGCATAGATACCCACACCACCTTGCACCACTGCCCTGTGCAGCTCTCTCCCACGTCCTGGCCGAGAGCGAGGGGACCTAAGAGCACCGAGCTCCAGTTCGCACCTGCACATGTGGTCACACTTGGAGCTGTGTCCTCAGCTCATGCCTCAGGTCTGGGATACTCCCTGCTTGCTCACACCACCGCTAGGCAAAGGTCATTCCTTTGCATTTTTTTGGGCTCTGTAGCCATAGGAACAGGAGATCTTCCTAATGTGGTTAAATAATTCACACAGCACATGGTTTGTGAGTTTATCTTCTTGATTTGAGTATGTCTTTCAGATATTTTTTCATTCTCATTCACCCACCATGTGGATTCAGGTGCACCCCACCACATACTGGCAGGCAACGGTTACTGCACCTACTCTTGCTGATTTGATAAAACCACAGGTGAGATTTATTTTGAATTTAAAAAAGGAAAATGTCAGACAATATAACCATTCAAGGCTTCCAGAGCTTTTTCACTTACACCATGGGTGAGGTTTTACAAGATACTTATGATATCCCCCTTGCTTGGCTATTTCTAGGGTTCACCTTTTTTTCTTGTATTCTGTAGTTTTTTCATAATATGGTTTGACAATAGGAAAATGATGCAGTCTTTACATACTAAATCCAGGATTCTTAAAAAAGAAGTTTAAAATTTAAAGAAGGACATGGTCATCTTAAATAAAAGTTTCAGTCAGCTGAGGTAATTTAAAGAACAATTCAGACTAACACCAACCATTTCAAGAAAGAGATTGGAGTGCTCAAGGAGGAGACTAAATCTTTGTCTAATATGACTTGGTCAACTGAGCTAATTTTTAAAAAGGTACAGTCTAATATTAATTCATTTAAGGAGAGATTCACTGCTCTGGAGGAGGAGGAAACAGCTGTTTTGGCTCATAAAATCCAGTCCATGACAGTAGGTGCTGAAATATTATTTGAAGGATTCAAACAGCAGAATGTTTTAATCGGACTTTGTCAAAGGTGTATGACAGACTGACTGATAAAATGTCCCTCCAAAAAGGTATGATACATGCCATGAGGATTATGTCCAAGGATGAGATATTAGCTCTAATGGACAGACTTCATACCTTAAAATCCTAATGAGGACATTAGAGCATAATACTGGACAGGAAATTCAGGCTTTGCAGAATGCAATGGTAAATAGAGTTATAAAATTGAGAATTAATATCTGAAACTGTTTGTCCTCGTTTTCCATCTTTCCGTTTTATTAACTTCGTCAGTATGTAAAACTCTCCGGGATAGCTTCCCCAGAGTTCTACCTGCCTTTCCAGTAATAACATCAAAAAAGGTAGCTGGCTCCAAATACCCTAAGGTCATCATAAAACATATGTGAGTCCATACATGTGAGTGATCTAAAAATAATTAAACAAGCGATTGTGAATTACAGACTATATTCGTTCTTTGTTAGAGAGATAGTCAAAACCTGGGCTCTTAGTAACAAGGCCACCTCTCACGATTGGGCTCAATTAACATCAGCTGTCCTAGAAAGCGGCCCACAATTGCATTGGAGATGTCTGTTTTAAAGAGGAGGTTTGAATTTTAGAGCAACAGAAAAGAGCAAAAGAAACTAAGATTTCCCTAGATCAAATTCTAGGTGATTGACTTTACTCTGATCCTCAGGACCAAACTCTTTATGATGACCACATCTTATCCACATGTACCGCAACAGCTTTAAAGGCTTGGGACAGGGTTCAGGACCCAGGACAGAGAGTGGAATCATATCTCAGGGTTAAACAGGGTCAGAGAGAACCCTTTAGTAACTTTTACAGAGACTAACTAAGGCCATACAAATAGGGATAACTGACCCAGAAGCCAGATATACAATAATTAAATCTTTAGCTTATAAAAATGCCAACATAGAGTACAAAAGGATCCTGGGGCCTTTAAAGATCAGATCAACGCCCTTGGAGGAATGGGTATTGCATACAATGAATATCGAGACATTTGACTATGACACTGAAATGTGGGTAGGAGAAGCAATTTCCAGTGGTAAGAGAAGACATCAAGATATCAGATGTTTTAATTGTGGTAAAATGGGACATATGAGAAGGGATTGTAGACAATGGATTTCCCGAAATAATGCCTCTTCTAGGAATAACAGGAACAGGAGGACTCAGCCTTTAGGTTTATGTAGGAGATGTGGCAAAGGCAGACACTGGACAAATGAATGTAGATCAACAAGAGATAGACAAGCAACCAGATACCATTGGGAAATGCTGTGGGGGGCCTCCCACAGGCCCCCATGACAAATGTGGTCCAGTCATTTCCGGTTATGGTGAAGAACATGTCTCATCAGGAAAATTAAAAGGTCCCACGCCTATTGTCAAAAGCAATAACAGTCCGAATGTGATAAATGTGGAGAATGAGTCAAAAAATCTGTTGAGACAGAAGAAACGTATATTCTGACAGACTTCTATAAATGAACAAAGACCAAAGGTAATAGTGTGTATAAATGGCATTTTTATTGAAGGCTTATTGGACATGGGTGCAGATGTAAGTATCATTACTCCAGAATCTTGGCATCCAAATTGGCCACTTCAGGAGGTAGATGTTAAGTTCCTGGGAAATGGAACCCTATCTTGGGTAAGACAAAGCATGAAATGAGTTAAATGCATAGGGCCAAAAGGGAAAATAAAAAAAAAAAACTAAGGCCATATATAGCCAATATTGCAATGAATTTATGGGGTCATGACCTATTGCAACAATGGAATACCCAGATTAACATTCCTGCTGCTTCTAAAGCTTATATGTCTGAGGAAAACATTAGAAGATATTACAGACGACGGAAACTGGCCATTCGGGCTGTGTAGGAACACAAAACAATTGATGACCCTTCAGAGACACCAACAGCCACTCCTCTAAATTGGTTGACTGAGAAGCCAATATGGACCAAGCAATGGGCTTTAGCTGAGGAATAGTTGCAGGCTTTAGAACAGCTGATATAAGAGCAATTAGATGCTCAACATATAGAAAAATCTACCAGCCCTTGGAATTCTCCTGTATTTGTTAAGAAAAATCTGGAAAATGGAGAATGGTGACAGATCTTAGAGCTATCAACAAGGTTATTCAACCTATGGGCCCTCTGCAATCTGCAATATTTAAACATCATTTACTTTCACAGGACCCCCTAGGAAGACATCACCCCCATGACAGCTGGAAACAATTTTAGAGGACAACATCCCCTCTCCCAGCAGAGTTTGCCCTCAGGTATAGGGACATCATTTAGGGGTTCTTTATAATTGCTATGTGGTTGAGGGATGGGGGAGGTATTTTATAGGCTCAGGGGTGTTCTTTAAAGAAAAAGAGGGATAATTGGTAATGGGATAATTGATTGGTATTTATGAGTTATTATTTTTAGACAATTATATTGGTATTGATTCTTATATATTGATACAAAGTTAAATTATATTGAATATTGTATGCAAGTATGCTTCTAC
>LOEQ01004170.1:359453-370152 GCA_001685075.1 Bramus lutescens | reverse complement strand
AATTTCAATACATTATTTAGACTCCTTGAAATAGAATGCTTAGTAAAACTTTTGTTCTTTATTTCTTGCTTAATATTGATTATTGTTTGTAATTTTGTAATTAGTATCTGTTCCTATTGTATATAATTGTATTAGGTTTGGTTCAATCTTGTTTAGACAAAAGGGTGAGATGATGGGGAAGCTCAGTCAATCACATCGTGCTTGGGTGTGGTGACCTGGTCCCCAGGAAGAAAACCTGGAGATCCAGGTGCACTCAATCTCTACACACAGTGTTTGCCTGACCAGTTTGGACATCGGAACTTTTTCTTAGGTTGCATGAGTTTCCCCGTTTTTAAATTATTAAATTATATCTGTTGTTTTGAGCTGGTCTGTTTATTTTAGCATATTGGTTGAATATGACTTCACTGCCATCCTAGTTAAGGTCACTTTTGTGTAGTCATGTTGGTGAAACTTTATGGATATAGCTTCTGCAATTACTAGGAGAAATAATCTCACAGAAAACTCTCTGATTCTCTATCTCTCAATTTTCCTACCTCCTGTTCTGCAATGTTTCCTTAGCCTTAGTTACATGACGTTACAGGATGTTTTGAAGACATATCCATTGGAACTGGGAGACATAACTCTGTTTTCTGGTTGGTTGTGTTTCTTTTTATATTATTACTGGATTTATATTAATCTGTATCTCTAAATATAGTAATGCATTTTAAATAAAATTTAGTGTGTATATATATATATATATATAAGATAATACTGTCTTCTTGGTTAACTCTTCTCTTAATTAGAATGCCTTTTTGAACTCTATTTTGGTGTATTATTAGGATGATTTTTGCTCGCATCCTAGCTATATCTGATTGGAATATTCCTATGCTGTTGGCAATGATCTTGTACCCTGTAAAGATTTGTCACTTGTATTGGTTTAATAAAATGCTGATTGTCCAGTAGACAGGCAAGAAGTATAGTTGGGTTGATCAGAATAGGAGAATTCTGGGAAGAAGAAAGGCTCAGTCTGCAGTTGTCAAACAGACACAGATGAAGCAAGATGAGAATGCCTCAGTGATAAAAGATACCAAGCTATGTGACAAACACAGACAAGAATTATGGGTTCAGATGTTAGAGTTAGGTAATAAGAAGCCTGAGATAATAGGCCAATCAGTTTATAATTAATGTCAGCATCTTTGAGTTTCTTTAGGACTGAATGGCTGCAGGACCATGCAGAACAGAAATCTCTGTCAACAATGGCACAAACATGGGCAACTACATCTCCATAAAATCTGTAGGAGCTTGGGAAGTATTTGGAGACACAAAAAGAGAGAGTTAATCACTGCTTCTTGGCAGCAGCATTTTCTCAGTTGGGCTCTGTTTGCTATAAGCAAGCATGTCTCATTTAAGAGAGGTTTTCTTGCTCATGCTAGTTATAGGAACAGCTCTGGCTCTTCTTTGAGGTTGATGTCTGTCCTCCACTTTGGGTCCAGTTGCTTATGTGCCCACACAGTGTCCGAAAGTAGCTGAGACCATGCCATGACTCAGCACCCCTTGCCTGAGTAGGCAACTGGATCAGGTCTGCTGGCCGTGGACAGACAGGAGAGCATGGCAGATTTCTGCTGCCATACACAGAGATATTTTCAGGCTGTGCAGTGCACTGCAAGGCAGATTTAGCTTTCACTCAGATAAAAAGAGTTCATGTTCTGCATGCTCAGACTTGATGTGGTGAGGATGGCTCCCACCCAGCTAAACCAACATATTTATTTTAAAGGAATCTTGACTTCCAAATTTGGGTCTAATGATATCTTGCTTTGGAAAAGAAAGAGGTTTTGCTTTTGTTTCCACAGAAGATTAGAGGCTGTGGTTTCATTCCAGACTAATGTGGTTTTATGGAATGAGATCCCCTAAAATATTTCCAATAGGAGCAGATGGCCCAGATGATTCAACATTTCAGAGAAACTCTGTTGAAGTTTTCTCTGAGTTCTACATCCAGACCAGCCTTGAGATAATCAATCATCACAGAATATTCCAATAAGGACTTTACCATATCCTAAATTTTCTTTAGGTCCCTATGAGATTATCAGCACTCCCAATCAACAGAAAGTAGCATAGAAAACCATGCCTACATTTCCAAAGAAATAGATTGTATCTTTGTTTAAAGTGTTGATTAAAGTTGTTTCTTGAGTGTTTGTCCTTCTTTCATTCCCTCACTGTTCCTAGTCTTGACAAGGGACTGAATCTACTCCAGTACTATGGTTATACTACACTTTAGTGAATGACTCAACAAACCTACTCCAAAGGAACTAGTTAAACCATATTTACTACATCTTTATACACAATAGCTATAAAATTAAATCAAAAGCAATTGTCCTTCAAATGTTAAACAGAAAATGAAATGAAATAATACAATGGAATAATATTCAGTTATAAGGAAGGTAAAAATACAAATTTTGCATGTAAATGGATAGAACCAGAAAAGATTATATTGAGGAAGCTAACCCAGATCCAGGAATGCAACAGCGTATCTTTTGTTTTTGGTTTCTAGATCCAAAATTTTAATGTGAGTACATGAACTATAGCAATCTCAGAGGGTTGGAAAGCAAAAAGTGTTCATGGGGGTGGTTAAGTGAAGAGACGGAAATAGTGATATAAAAGGAGAATGAGAAAATGGAAGAGGATATCTAATTGTGAGGGAGGAGGGATGTCAGTACAGAAGGAGAGAGAAGAGGGACAAATAACACCAAGTATGTTTGTTAAATCTCAAGGAATCATACTGTTTTATATTTACCTAAAATTATGTACAATACATATAAACATGTATATATATATGTGTGTATATATATATATATACCTTATATATATTCATATACCTTATGTGAAGTTCTTGCTACTTAGGTTGAAAAATCAATGCTTAAAACTTCCTTAGAGAGTCCTAGATTGTCTAAGAAAAATGGAATTAGAAGGCAACAGACACATTTGTTGGATTTGTTGGCCAGGGTAGTTCGAGTGATCCTCCAGTCAATATAGGCTGACTATGTTGCCCATCATTTTCTCTCAAAGGTTGAAGGATAGCCCTTATTACTGAAGACATTGGAACTATGTACTTCAGGTACAGAACATTCAAGACGAATTTGACCATAAAGTCTCCTTCCTGAGGTCTAGTTTTCATTTTACAAGAAAGTACTATACTGGGCCAGAGCAGGAAAGCAGTCAAAGACCTAACTATGTATGATGCCTGTGAACTACAACCATACCCATCATGGAAAGATATCTCTAAAGAAGCAATTCTGTCACTTATACCTTGGCAATGGACAGCAGTTGTCTTGTTGAACTCAAGGCCTACTCAATAGGTGGGAAATCAAATCTGGTAGTAAAAACCTAGCCAACTCTTTGGTGCTAATAAGCTTAAGGTCTCTTTAAAAACGTGGCCTAAGTAAATCATCTTATTAATTATGATACTTTGATAGTAATAAATAGCAGATATGAGGACCATTTAATAATCTACATAGAAAATTTAAAAGCCAGTCTATAGTCTGACTTAAGATTCCAAACATAATATACCATAATAATAAGGACATAGAAATTAAAGTTGTATTCTTTTTGGATTTGTTCAGGGCACATTATCTTCAAATTCTCAGTTCTATTCCTGGGGAATTTGTATTAGTGACACATTTTCACTCCAGTCTATACTCCATTAACTATATATTACTAAAATAATCATTTTTGCCACAGACAAAAGGGCCTACGTGTGCGCTCATTTTTGGAATTATTAACAGAGTAGACTGGAGAGATAGCTCTATTAATCTGTTTTTGTGATAGAAAGTGCTAATCTCTACTTCAGTTTTGATATATGGTTTTGATGGTTTAATGTTCTACGTTGAAAATTACTTCTTTTTTAAATTTTTTATTGAGCTATAGATTTTTTTCTCACTCCCATCCCTTCCTCTCTTCCTTTTTCGCTCTCTTCCTTGACCCTAATACTCCTAGTTTACTCAAGAAATCTTGCCTTTTTTCACCTTCCTGTGTAGATACAGGCAGTGTCATCTTTGTTGTCTAGTTTCTCTGGGGTTATGGCCTATAGGCTGGTTTTTCTTTGCTTTATTTCTAAAAGCCACATATGAGTGAATACATATTATATTTGTCTTTCTTGGTCTTCTTGGTCTGGGTTGCCTCACTCAATATGTTTTTTTTTCTAGATCTATCAATTTGCCTGCAAGTTTAAAAATGTCATTATTTTTTACCACTGTGTAGTACTTCATTGTGTAAATGTACCACATTTTCTTTATCTATTCTTCATTTCAGGGTCATCTAGGTTGTTTACAGGCTCTGGATATACAAAGAACTCAAGAACCTTGATATTAAAAGAACGAATAATCCAGTAAAAAATGGGATATAGGCCTAAACAGAGAACTCTTAATAGATGAGTCTTAAAGGGCTGAAAGGCACTTAAGGAAATGGTCAACATCCTTAGCCAGCAGAGAAAGGCAAATCAAAATAACTCTGAGACTCTATCTTAGCACCTGTCATAATGGCCAAGATCAAAAACACTTGTGCTGGAGAGGATGTGGGATAAGGAGAGTGCCTATCCATTGCTGGTGGGAGTATAAACTAGTACATCTGCTCTGGAAATCAGTATGTTAGTTTCTCAGAAAATTAGGTAGCAAGCTACCTAAAGACCCAGCAATACAACTGATGGATATGTGCCCAAAAGACACTCAATCACATCACAATGATATGTGCTCTACCATGTTCCCCCCAAATTGTTTTCTTTTATAACAGAGAATACATCTTTTCATTCACTCATTGCTAAATTTCCTGCTGACTCTGCATATGTTAATTTGATCAGTCTGTCATTATAAGTGACCTGACCTTTCTCTTATTTAATACTTTTGTCTGTCTTTAATGTTTTAATTATAAGCCTATATGACTTTCTTTTCTGCTTCTGTCTATTAAGAGTTCTCTAATTTGTTTTTACATGGATGAGTATCTATTTCCTTAAGTTTTCAAAGTTTTGTACTATGATTTAATTTAAAATATGACCTCTGCTTTCAGTATGGAGTTCTTTTCCTTTTCCTATGGTCCTAATAAGAAGGTCCATCTTCTTATGGTCTGTCCATGCCATTCCAGATGTCTCCTGCATTCTTTTAGTTTTTCTTTCTTTTCTTTTTTTAACTTACCGTGATCTTTACTGAGTGATTTAATTCCTCCTATCTTCCATCACCTACTGTCTTCTTATTCCATGTTCTATTCTCTTGTTGAGTCTTGCTGCTAATATTTTTATTTAGCTTATTAAGGTTCTTATTCACAACAACATATTTATTTATTTTTCTTCAACATTTTATCTCTATTTTCGTATCCTGCATTTATTTTCTTATTTCATACACCTCTCTGTTTTTGTTCCCTTGAAGTCTATTGATATTGTTTTTGAATTCCTAGAACATAATAGTCATTCATTTGAGTTGTCTGTCTGGTAGTTCTTTTGCTAGGTCTCTACTCAGTAGTCTGCACAAGACCAGTACCAGATGAACTCAATCAGCATTCTGAAAGTTAATATAAAAATAGAAATGTTTTACTTCAAAACTTTCTTCTATTTCTATTTGAACAAAAAGATATTTTTTGAGTCATTTGAGCTGAGAAGTCCTTATCAAGGACAGAATGACAACAGCAAAGTCCCAGATCTTAAGGGTGATCATCTGAAAAACAAATATATGATGCTCAAGAAACAATACAACAGTATGTCTACAATCACACTGGAAATATGCTCTGTTTTAGTTGGGCTTCCTAACATTCCTATTTAATCAGGGAAGTCAATTCTTCACTAGGGAGAAATTATTTCCTGTTTTGTTTATACCCTTTTCTTTAGATTATGAGCTATAGGAATAGCAGGACAGTCTAAGTTCTGGCTTACTTTAACACTATTTTTACTGATTGATTGCCTGGAATTGCTATTGTTATTTTTTAAATCATAGAAAGAGAAACTTCAGTTTTCCCCATTTCCAGAATTCTCTTTGCTGCCTAAAACTCATTCTTATCTGGATTATTCTGTCTTGGAAATTACCCTTTGATACAATGTAAAGAATGCTGGGAGAATCTGGTGTATCTTGGATTCTTATATAGAGTTTGTTGATTTCCATTTGCTGCTGGAAACCGTAGATGCCTTAAGGGACAGCAGCATATGAAGAAAACATATACAGAATGGAGACCCTACAGAGAATCTTGAGAATGTATAGGTGGCAGAACTGTTGTCAAAGACATAGGGGTAGGAAGAAAAGAAAGCATTAATAACTCCCAACTATATCATAGTAATTTTAACACTTCTTTTGATAACTCTTACGACCAAACAAATAAATATGAACACTGAAAATTGCCTCTAAGAAATTTAGACCACTACTACTTTATATTTCTGTACAGAGCAACCTGACAGTAAAGACGTGTTTGGAGAGCTTCTGCCTTCAGAAGGATCAGTGCAAAGCGAAACATTTTTTTTCTCCTGTTAGTCACTTTTCTTCCACTCCTGACGATTTTGAAGGTTGAAAGATTTCACACATCAAAACCAACTCAACTCCAGGGAAGATGAAAACAAACCTCTCTGGCAGGACTTTGACCTCTCTGACTAAATTTGCCATATCTTCTTCCCTTTTGACTCTCAGAGCCAAATGCTGGTATTTTCTCTCTCTGTTTTCATCTCCTACTGTGAGAAAATAAGGTGAAAGCAAACCTCAAATCCCAAGACACCCCGAAAACTCATTCCGTGCTGTTTCCTTTTGGGCATAAGATTTCCCCACTGGCTTTCAGGAATAAACAGTTTCAAGGAGCAATCTTTACAGTTTTAATAGTGTGTGACATTTGAGTCTCTGAAGCCTAAACTTCTATAGAAGTGAAATTTTTGCTATAGGTAGCTATAGGTCCATATAAATTTTTCTTACTACTGTGACAGGATAGTATATTATTTATAATTTGTCTCATAATCAGGGGTAAACGTAGAGTAGCCATAAATGTTTATCATCCAATTCAAAATACAGTCTCAAAAAAAGCAGATGTAGTGTTTAAATGAGGTCAATAATTTGATAAAGTATGATGATATGGGTAATATAAATTGTATGTATTAAAACTTTTGAAGAATCATTCTGTTTTTTGACTTCACGGTTGATGAAATTTTCTGGCCAAATCATACTCTTGTCAATGTGTTTCCTCTCGGCATTCACATGGTTGAGACTTCCTAATTGTTTTCATACATGAAGTAGACATATAAGGACAATAAAACAAAGACAAAAGGATAAATTAGGTTTCTTTATTTTTTCTAATATGTTGCTTGGTATACACTTAACCTATATTTATTTCATTGCAGCAGAGGAGTCATTTATTTACTGTGTTTTAATATTATTACCATTCCTTGCTCTGTAAAAGCAGCAATTTTATAAGCCCTGGTTAATTTTAATGGTGTTGGTTTCAATGCAATGTAACTTTGTTACAAACAGACAATAGCCAAGGTGACTTAGATCTGGATATTTCATACTTAGTAAAATACTGTTTGAATAGTTAGTTTAGCCAAATGCTCCCTCTTTCTCCTATCTCTCCACTTTACCTTTCAATCTCATTACTTTATTTTTTATCGTAAGACTCTAGGAGAAGTTGTGTTTTACATTGAGTAATTAATTCTTTACAGATTTTGACTGCCTCTATCATTTATGGTACACAGGAACTGACTAACATAATACATTGGGCTGTAATGTATAATTATAATACAACAGCGAGTAGTTTTTTTTTAAAGCAATAAGCAATGACAATCATGGCCTGGAAAATTGACTCAGCACTTAAGCCACTTACTGTTCTCTCAGAGAGTCCTGGTTCAGTTCCCACTCCCCATGCAGCAGTTAGTTCACAACTATCTCTAGTTCCAGTTCCACAGGATCTGCTGTGCTTTTCTCACATCTTCAGACACTTCTACATATGTGGCACACACATATATACTCACCTACACACATAAACTAATAAAGAAATATCACCAATATTTTATTAAACCAGAATAATCCCTGACAAAATAACATAACCCCTCTGTACCTAAGGCACAGGGAACATTGAAGAAGGGGTGGAAAGATTGTAAGAATCAGAAGATCAGGAAGGTTGCTGTGAGATTGTATATCTTAATGCCATAAAGCAGCGGCAGCGGTCCTCTGTGGTTCACGACCTCTGGGGGGAGGGGTCCAAATTAACCTTTCACAGGGGTCACATATTTGCATTGTATTTCACAACAGTAGCAAAATTACAGTTATGAGGTAGCAATGAAAATAAATCAATGTTTGGGGGTCACAACAATGAGAGGAATCATATAAAAATGTTGCAGCAATAGGAAGATAAAGAACCACTGTTTAAAGTCTCACTGACATAGTTGAGCAAACATGAGTTAAAAAGAAAGACACAAATAGATATGGTTGTAAAAGAAGATGGGGGAAAGCCTATATAGGCTTCAGCCCTGCACAAGGATCTATAGACAACTAAAGAATGATTACAGCAGGAGAAATAATCTTCCCCAAAGATGAGCACACCAATATATACTATACTAAATTATCATCCCAGAAAGCATGTATATGAGTAATATTATACAGACTAAGAAGGTTGTATTTAGGAGTATATGTGTATATACATATACAAATAATCGTGTAATAGCAATTAATAAAAAAGAGCCCATGATTTTGAAAGGTAGCAAGGAGGGACATATGGGATGTTTCAGAAGAGTGAAAGGGGGGGTGAAATTTTGTAAATATATTACCATCTCATAAAGAAAAAAGGAAAAGCAATGGATATAATTCAAATAAAAGAACAGAGACAACAACAAGAGAGAAAGAACTTCTGCCAATAAGCACATCTAAAAATTAACATTTATTTTTGTTAGTGCTTTAGTAATAGTGAAGTGATATCTGAAAGATAATAACTTCAAAATTATAGCAACATAAAGGTGTTTTTCTTATCCACAGTAAAATCCGATGAGGATTGAACACTGAAAGTCCTGCTAGTGTCTACCATAATAATGGCAATAGGTTAACTCTTTTCCTTATCTAGAGACCACTGTTAATTTTTGAAGTGGTGGATTTCTAAAAAGGACAGTGTGTTATCTTTAAAGAAAGAATACAAGTCCCTCACCTGTTACTTAATGATCTTTGCATCTAATTTATAACAATATGGTGTCTTAGCATGTTCTTCTGTTCTTGCTCCCTTAGTATGCTGTCCATAGAACAAAATTGTCTTTGAAGGTGCACAAAGCATTACCTCATTCTTCTCCTTAAGGCATGTGGAGTGAATTCAAAACTGTTCACCATGACCTAGAAGTCAATATTTACATACAGAACTCATCTCACCTTTCCACTATGCAAATGTTTTCAGTATCCCAGCTGGTGTTCTTCTCAGCTTTGATTGCATGGCATTTGCTTCTGCCTCAGGACCTTGTCAGTGTGTTTTACCAGTTGTGACATTTTCTTACAAATAATTTAAAACTAGTTTTATGTTGCCACAAGTTTGGTGAGAGTTTCTTATTCTTGAGCTGTTGCTTCGCATTTGGTGGAGATAGTTTTTAGAATATGAATTTATATATTCATGACATTTTCCATTATATAAAAGTAAGCTGCTATCATCTTGTTGATTTTGTAGTGTGTGGTTTTTTTTGGTAGCTCTTCTTTGCACAGGCAATGGCATGAATTATTTTCTTTATTGCTTTACTATATGATCATTATTCGATCCAAAGTATTCCTTCCCCTGGTTTCTATAGGGCAATTTTTTTCATAAGTATTCTTACCTTATTTTTTTATAACTGGTAGCTTTTCTTTCTCCTTCAACTATGATTCATAGCTTTGCCAAATAAAAGTAGTCTGGGTTGGATCTACATTCTTTCCTAACTTGTAGCACATTGCTTCAAGCTCTTCTAGCTTTGAAAGTTAGAGGTCAGCTATTGTTCTGATGGGCATGTTTTTAGATGTGACTTGCATCTTTTCTCTTCCAGGTTTCCATACCCTTTCTTTGTTCTGTGTTTTTAGTGTTTTTAGCTAAAATGTGGCACGGGGCATTTCTTTTCTTGTCTAGTGCATCTGGTGCTCTCTGTGTCTCTTTTATTTGAGCAGGTATAACTCTCCCTAGATTTGACATATTTTTCTTTATATGATTTTATTGAATAAATGTTCCTTCCATGCCTTTGAGTTTGTGGGTTCCTTTTGTTTCATTCACATACCACTACCATAACCACTGTGCAGAGCCTATGCAGCAGTATGAGTTGATCTTCAGTTTAATTTGAAGTAAATAATACTATATTTTATTCATTTTCCTGATTTTTTTTAGTGTGAAAAGCATAGAACACAGGAGAAATAAAATTTCTAGTTAAGGGATGTTTTATGACACATTGTGACTAAACTGGCAATTAATGGAATTGCTGTGAATCATTCTGACTGAGAAAGGAAAGCATTTAGGGACACTCTGAAAGCTCTATTCTTAAAATCAGGTAGTGTATTGAAAAGGAGCATGGGCCTGCTTTTCGTCTAGCCCGTCTCCCGCGCAGCTAGCTTATACCCCGAAATAACAACACACAAATTGTATTCATTTAAGTACAGCCTGGCCCATTATATCTAGCCTCTTTTTGGCTAACTATCTAATCTTGATTAACCCATATCTAGTAATCTGTGTAACACCACGGGGTCGTGACTTACTGGGAAGATTCTAACCCATGTCCATC
>LOEQ01004170.1:330351-359332 GCA_001685075.1 Bramus lutescens | reverse complement strand
TATTAACCAATGAAAGTAACACATAGACAGATGACCCTCCTACATCAAGGTAGGCAATCTCAAAACGAAAGAGGAGATGTAATGGATTCTTTGGAAAAATATGAGTCATTAACAGATGCCAGGAACAACTTTAAAAGAAGTACAAAATCTTTCAGGTGACATCTAGAACAATTCAGTTCCTTTCTGTGTTTAACAGAGGGTTTTCATGATTGAGCACAGCCACAAAGCATCTTAAGTATGCAATTACCGTAGTTACTCAGCTCTAAAATAAGTTTAATCTAATAAAACAAATTTGAGTATATCCCAAAGGGGATAGTAAAATAATATGTTGGTTTTAGGAATTAGGGAAAACACTTTTAAATGTTTGTGGACCTAGGGGTCTCAGACAAGCTTCCTTCTCATATTGTTTCTTTATCCTTTTCAGTTTCATGAAGTCCCTGGGATGAAGCCAACTTGATCATGATGAATGATTTTTTTGTTGACGTGTTCTTGGATTTGATTTTCCAGTATTTTATTGAGTATTTTTGCATCTATGCTTATGAGGGAGTTTGGTCTTTAATTCTCTTTTTAGTTGAATCCTTTTGTGGTTTGGATACAAGGGTAACTGTTGCCTCATGAAAGAGTTTGGCAATTTCCCTTCCATTTATATTGTGTGGAATAATTTGAGGAGTATTGATATTAGTTCTTCTTTAAAATTCTGGGAGAATTTTGTGCTGAAACCATCTGGCCCTGAGCCTTTTTAGGTTAGGGAGCTTTTGATGATTACTTTTATTTCCTTATGTGTTATATGTCTATTTAAATTATTTATCTGTTCTTGATTTAATTTTGGTATGTTGTACCTATCCAGAAAATTGCCCATTTATTTAAATTTTCCTTTTTTTTGAGTACAGGTTTTTGATGTATGACCTAATGATTCTCTGGATTTTTTTCTGTGTCTCTTGTTATATTCCCCTTTTCATATCTTGTTTTGTTAATTTGCATATTGCCTCTCTGCCTTTGGGTTAGTTTTGATTAGGATTTGTCTATCTTGTTGATTTTCTCAATGAATCAACTTTTTAGCCCGTTGATTCTTTTTATTCCTTTCTGTTTCTATTTATTGATTTCAGTTATCAATTTGATTATTTCCTGGCATCTACTCCCTCTGCAAATTAACACATATTTATTATCTAGGCTTTGCTATTCGATTCATGGCTTGTTTCCTCACTTTCTATATGTCCTGCTTTCTTGACAGCTGCCTAGAATCTCCCTGACTCCACCCTTCTTCCTCACAGAATTCCAATCTTTCTGCACATATCAACCAAATTTTTATTAACAATGAGAGAAATGCATGCAGTGTACAAATATTGTTCCATAGAATTTTTCCTCTTCTCTAATTAAAAAGGAAGGTTTTAACTTTGAAATAGTAAAATTCTATAGAACAAAAACAATTATCAAATAAAAATTGCAATTACAATAGCCAGTCTGTTTTTTGCCAAAATTAGAGAAAATATTTTAATATGCACATTATCTTAGTAAGTCTAAAGTTTTATACCTAATTTGTTCTCTATCATAATTAAGGAAGATTATTAGTTTAACAACTTAGTCTTTAAATCCATAAAAGACCCCAGAAGGATGCAATGTTACCTAATGATGACATAAATGATTTCTCTGAGAACTCATACCTGTTTACTAAATGGAAAACCTGACTGAATAAGAAATGGTTGCATTTAACTCTCCTCACCCTCATTTTTGAACCCATAGTTTTATTCTCTCAAAGTTAGTTGGTACTTTCTTTTATATTTTCCTTTTTATCAATTTATTTTTTAGAAAGTCATACATGAGTACTGTATTTCCATCACTTCCACTACCCCTTTCTTCTCCCTGACCTCCTTTGTTCCCTTATTCCCTCTCACATTAATACCTCTTCTTTATTAGTGATATATATATACACATATGTAAAAAATAAACTCACTCTGGTGGATCCATTTTCTTTTGCTTATTTGTGTGTTTATGACTGAATACTTGGAAATGGATAGAGAATCAGGGGATCTACCTTGACAAATATTAATTGTCCCTCTCAATAATTATCAATTGCCTTAGATTTTGTTTCAGGTATGCCATTATGAGATTTCCTCAAGCCATATTTACTTGTAAACTGGTACTGTCATTGTGTGCCTGTTTTAGGTGGTCATATTGTTAAAATTTCATAGGTGCAATTTCCATATCATATATAGAAGATTCTTTTGTACAATAGATTTTCTGGTCTTCTAGCTTTTATAATTTAGAAACATTTACATATTTCTTTGGATTTTTTATAATTATCCAATTTTGTTAATTTCTTCAACTACTTTGTTTAATTTGTTGCTTCTGCTTGACTACTTTCAGTCACTTGGATCTTTAGTTTTTAAGCAGTAGATACATCCTGGGGTTATTCATTCATTTATTCATTCATTCATTCATTCATTCATTCATTCGTTTATTTATTTATTTATTTATTTATTTATTTATTTATTTTTATTCCAGACCATATCGGAGCAAATCTGTCTTAGTACTTCTTAGATCTGATTCAGAGTTTCTGATAGGACATTGCTGAGAGTTTCCTCAACACTTAAAGGCTTTGTGGGAGCAGCTGTCTTGACATTCAGGGACCCCACTGACGACTACATCTATCTACAGCTGTAGATGGCACTGTACCCTACTACAGTCAACCAATCCAATAATAGGATATATAACTTTCTCCTTTTTTCTCCTGTGTGAGGATATCTGCATAAATCATTTTCACCCCTTTTTCCAGAATTTTCCTTTTTAAATACCTTGCTATATGAAATGTACTGAGGTTGAATCGAAACTCTGACTTTGACTTCGTCCATGTAAGGAACTTTTTTTTTTGGTATACATATATAGCTTGTATTGTATATATTTTTGAAAGCAGTATGAGAAAAAGCAATGTGCTGAAAATTTAAAAACTGACATGGTTAGTTTTCCTTTATGTAGTGTTATTAATTTTATTGCAATATTGTGCGGGAAAGAAATGAAATAACACCTTCTCAAAGAATATTATTTTTTGCTACAAAATTATGTTTTTTTTCTTTAAAACCATATTGTGACTCTGTAGCTAGATACTTCTGTGTGAGCCATTGTTGAAACTAAGTAGTGAGGTGTTGGAGTCATGGCAGGTATAAGCCCTGGCTCCTCTTACAGAAGATGCAGGTCCAAACCCAGCTCCCAAAGGGGTTAATAACCTTCTGTAATTCACATACCATGAGATCCTAGGTCCTCTTCTTGTTTCCATGAGTATTCATATACACACAGCATAGACATAAATGCAGGTAGAATATCAATATGCATGAAAATAAAAATAAGTAAAATACTGGAAATAAGTTAAGTAGTTAAAGGAATAATTCATTCCTATATTTCTGTAGTCATCAGGTAGTTTTGATAATATACTGTGTACTTATTTACTTATCTGTGGCTTAAAAAGTTGGTTGGCTGGTTCCTGCTAGCCTCATCAAGGGCATCTTGGATTTCTTTCTCTTGTCCTTTGGACTTATAGAGGCCGTTTTTCAAAGTTGAATATGTCCACCTCACAGGCAGAGATGTGAAAAATAAGCAAATCTGGTATTGCAAGCTCCATCTGAAGCTTCCACTTCAATCATTTTGTGGTAATATTTTGTGGTTAAGCCAATACATTAGGCTAAGCCTGGCTGTCAAAACTGTACTATCCCTGAAACACAACACATTATCAATTCGTAGTTATAAAAAGTCTGCTTATAGATTCAGTTGCTCTGCTTGTTTAGCCCTTCCTTAGTTGCTAGTCAGTATCCAAGGATATGAATATTAAATTCATAAGTAGTAGTTTGTGTGTACATGCAAGAGCACAAATATGCACATCCCCCACACAGTTTATAATATAAGCCATAAATGTAAGTTTTAAAATTTATATTATTGTTTTAACATCATAAATCAAGTATTCTGATAGAAACAAAATGAAATTTAAGTATTGTTACCAATTTCTTGGGTCATGTTTAAATTTTCTTCTTCAATACAGTTTTTGGTAATTTGGAAAAACATAGCTGTTCACAGGATTTATATTTTCAATAAATCCTTTGTCAACATAATTTTACTTTATAGTAGTTCTTATAAAACCTAGTCTGATTTAATACATATTTATTTTTCCTAAGTCAGACATACAAAATTTTATTATAGATCTTGAGCTTTCTCACAGTGTTACATTTGATATTACAATGTTGTTACAAGATAATTTAATGTTATTTTTGTTTCCATTATTACTTTCTTTCAAATGTATTCCTGCCAACATAATCTGCTTTATGTATAAATTGACTCTGAAGAACGTGGTATTATCTAAAAACAGGGTTGTAATTAATCTTCTTTTCATAAAACGAAGAGACAGATATTGGAGTTTAACCTGAAGGTCAGAAAAACAAAACAGTTGGCCACTGGCTCTCACCTCTACCTCAGTCCAAAATGGTGATCCTGCCTCCAGAAATCCTCAGAATGAGACTGAGAACTATATCCTTCTCTTTTATATTTTTCTCTAGCGCTAGGATTAAAGGCATGTACCACTACTGCCCTGTTTCTATGGTAAATCTTTGTGGCTACTGGGATTAAAGGTGTGTGTCACCACTTCCTGGTCAGTAAGTCTGTTACAGACAGTAACAGTATTAGTGTGGGCTGTTTTACTCTCTGATCTTCAGGCAAGCTTTATTTATTAAAATACAAATGAAATATCACTACAGTTCAACCTATTAGGATTATGGTTGTACATGATTACTGCATGGCTGTCATTTGATTTCATGTGTGAAGGTAAGGTGTAATTGCTCTAATCTTAATTTTGACGTTGACCTAAAAGTGTTTAAAGATAAGCTGATTATTTCCTTCTAAAAATATAACCAAGCTGCTTATTTAACAAGGCAAAGAGGAGTAATATAACTTAGTATAATAAATATATAGAAATATACATCAAGCTTGTTTCTTTAAACAGCTTCATGGATCAGAGTGATTCAAAAAATATTAACCTATGTTTACAAGGCCATGTGTTTACTCTTACCAGCCTTTGGTAACCTTAAGTCTTGAAACTTCATTTCATCTATGAGAACAATGATAGTGAATTTATGATTTTTTATTTATTCTGGCAAGATTAGGACAAACGGCAGACAGCATATTATAAAGTACATTGCAATGCAGTAATTTATACCTTAGTATGCACTAACTTGACTTAAAAGTTAGTAGTTAATATTGAAAGTAATGAAAAACAGAAAAGCAGAGAATTCTTGGATTTAAACCATGTTAATAACTTTAAGCCTCAGCCAGGTTTGAGATGGTTGGTTGAAGAACAGCATGGTTGTATTCTCTTCTGTCAACTTAGCAAAGTAAGATGAATCTTCAAGCATCTATAAGTTTTAGACTTAAAAAGAGCTGAAATATATGTATTAAATATAGCTCACAGATAGACAGATACAAGATATTTGATTTGCACATACCTGTGTAAAGGTCCAAAGCTATGTGAAGAAGGAATTCATGAACAATCGATGGAGGCAGAGGGCAAGCTTCAAAAATGATAGGATTTTACAAAACTGTGAGAGAAATGTGCTAATCTATATATGTCATAGAGCACTGATTGTACTGATAGATAAACAATGCTCCATTAATTTTCTCAGAATGCATTGTTAAGAATGTGTGGATGGGACAGAGAAGTAAGGAAGGATATCTACCAACTGACATACATTTAAGAAAGAAAGGGTGTCCCAAGTGGCATTGCCAAGAAAACTGACAGCAATTGGTAGACAGGTGAGGAAGGAGAATGAACGGTTAAAATTTTTAAAAGGTTAAAATCTTTAGTTGAATGTATGCAAAATACACTCAATAACTTTTTAAATAGTGCTTTTCATATTAAAGTTTATCAAAGTATAGTTTAGATACTGAAAATGTCAATGTTGTAATTTTTAATTTTATGATTAATGTATATAAAATCAGGGCCAGAATTCCAATTAAAAAGAATATTTCCTTGTAATATTTTAATGATAGGCTTGTTCTGCTTGCGTCTTCAACATCCCATATAGCATTTCACCTCTTTCCATTAATAGAAAAAATGAATACAGCTTGTATCTCTGCTACAGCTTATGCACAGGAACATTTACTATGTCAGGAGTAAATATTTAATGAACAATACCATTGCTGTATTAAGCATCTAAAGATTTCAAATGGAAGAAATGGAGAATAAACATGAAGACAAAATGAGATGTCCATAGTAAGTATGAAAAAACCTACCATTGAGTAGCACTCACTGAGTCAATAGTCAGAGGAGTTTAGAAAA
This sequence comes from Bramus lutescens, assembly GCA_001685075.1. Lineage (NCBI taxonomy): Eukaryota > Metazoa > Chordata > Mammalia > Rodentia > Cricetidae > Bramus > Bramus lutescens. Next base: position 353,019 of record LOEQ01004170.1, on the reverse strand, counting down.
AGGTAAATGCATGAGATATTATCATTTGGAGACTGTCTACAATGTCTTCCCTATATAAAAATAGGCTGTATTTATTCTTTTTTATATAGACAAAGAAGGAATGAGCTCACTGAAGGTCAGCCTAAAAATTGTGAGCTTACCTTTGTCTTCTTAAAGGATATAGAGCATGTAATTTTCAAACAAACGATGAAATGAGAAATAGACCCTCTACCAGAGCTACAACATTGCTGTGGTGGAAGAAGAGGTCAGTGGATAAAATCATGGAAAGATCTAAAGAAGACAGTGTTATTGCTAAAAAGTAGGCATATGCTTTATAAAATCTTATGATTTTTCATCACAAATGTCCATTCCTAATCCTTTAAATCCCACTATGAATGTTTCTTCCATTATTTGATGCCTTGGTTTAATTTGAAATGTTCATGATAGGCATATGTGAATTAAATCCCTGAACCTCGGTGTTGCTGCTTAGGATTTTGTGGAGCATTTAGGCTGGACATAGAGACTTACTGGAGAAAATAGATCACTAGGTTCAGGATTGATGCTTTATAGCCACTTCCTGTGTGTTTTATGCTTCTTTCTTATAGATATCATGTGACCAGTTGCCTTGTGCATATGCTGTCATGCTTATTCTACCCTAGTGGATCCTATATATTAATCAAGTAAACGCTAGTTCTTAAACTTTCTTCTTGTCAAGTAGTAGTTATAGCAATAATGAAAGTAACCAATATAATGCAGAAGCAATGGCTGGCAGATATTTAAATTTGAGGCCAGTCTGGTCTACAGTGTACATTCCAGGAGAGCCAAAGCTACACAGAAAAACCCTTTGTTCACCCTTCCCCCCCAAATAAAAGAAAGTGTATTCAAATACCCAGATCTACTTGTTCTTGTTTATGTATCATTTTTAAAAATAAACACAAAGAGTATAAGTCAGGAAATGCATCAAAAGATCACAAACTAGTAGAAAAGGATGTAGCTCTTTACTGAAAGAATTCTTGCAAAGTGATATATTTTGTTTGCCTCACTAGGCTAAATGAGAAGCTTAAATGAACTTCAGTGGCATGCACATTTTTCAGGTAGTCCAAGACTTGAAAATACTTTTAAGAAAGAATACTTCAATTTAAGCAGCAACACAATGAGGAATTATTTACAGGTTAAAGAAGTTTTTGGTCTCTAACCCTTCTAGAGAATCAACCAGTATGGGTTTCAAAAATTTTCAACTTCCTAGTAAATGTTATCATGAACTTTTTGAATTAACATAATATACAAAATGTTCCTGAATGGAACAAAAACAGAACTTTCAAAAATTATGGGAATTTCAGTGCTATAAACTGGGTTTTTTTTTTTGGTGATTATGAACCAGGATTTTCCATTGTGACTCTTCCATTATGAACTGTTAACTTCTATATAATGTGTTTAGGTTTTTCATATATATATATATACATATATATATGTGTGTGTGTATAATATTTATTATATATACAGTTTTATGCTTACATCACAGAAGAGAGCACCAGATAGAATTACAACTGGCTGGGAGACACCAAGTAGTTGTTAGGAATTGAACTCAGGATTTCTGGAAGAGCAACCAGGGTTCTTAAATTCAGATCCATTTCTGAAGCACACACACATATGATATTAAATATGTTTGCATATATAAATACACACAGATTTTTAGTGAGCCAACTTATTAATTTATTTACTTTATTTTTCAAAATTTTTACTACATTAATTCATTTTTTTCCAGTCTGATCACAGTTTCTTCTCCCTTCTTCTTCTTCTCCAAGGTCCTCCTCCCAATTTCTGTTATCCTGCTACATATTTGCAACAATATGTAAATTAAAAAGTAACAATAAAATGAATACTACTGAATTTCTGCTGTACCCATTGACAAATGTCTTATCAGTCATCATCATAGAAACTTTCTCCTTTAGCAGATGGGAATAAAGAGAGACCTACAGCCAGACACTATGGAATGAGAGAGTTCTTGGAAACACACCTCTAATTTAGATGTCTCCATCATATACTTCCTCACCGCTCAGGGAACCCCATAGAAAAGGAGGAAGAAGGAGTATAAAAATCAGAGGAGATAAAAGATGCTAAAAAGAACAAAGCCCTCTAAGTCAATGGAGTAAAGTTGGTATTATCTCCCAGAGACTGAAGTAGCAAGCACAGGGCCTACATGGGTCTGCACCAGTTCCTCTGTTTATATGTTATAGCTTTAAGTTTAATAATTTTATGGAACTCCTGAATGTCTAAACAAGTGGGTCTCTGATTCTTATGCCCTCACTTGGAGCTCTTTTCCTTCTGTTGGTTTTGCCTTGCCTAACTTCCATGTGATGGTTTCTGTTTTAGTGTTATATATAATGTTTTATTTCGCTGTTTTCTCTTAGAAGCCTTTCTTTCTAATGAAAGACAGAATAGGAGTGAGTTCAGAAGGGAATAAACTTGACAGAGTCTAGGAGGAAAAGAAGATGGGAAAACTAATCAGGATAGACTGAACGAGGAATCTATTTTTCATTTTATTTATTTATTTATTTATTTATTTATTTATTTATTTATTTATTTATTTATTTATTATTTTGCATTCCAACCACACTTTAACCTCCCTGCTTTCCTTCAAGTACATTTCCCCCACCTGTCCTTTTCCCTTCCAAATCCAATCCTCCATTTCTATTCATAAAACAGACCTCCCATGGATATCAACAAAACGGACTAAGCACCTTCCATGTATTAAAGCTGGGCAAGGCAATTCAATATGAGAAGTAGGGTCTCAAAACTCAGCCAAAGTTTCAAAGACAGCCCCTTGTTCCCACTGTTAGGAGTCCCACAAGAAGATTAAGGTATACAATTGTTACATGTGTATAGAGGGCCTAGATCAGTCCCATACAGACTCCCTGGTTGTGGAATCAGTCTCAGTGAGCTCTTAAGAGTCCAGATTAGTTGATACTGTGGGTTTTCTTCTGATTCCTTAACCCCTCTCTCCTACAATCCTTCCTCTCTTCAGGAGAATTCACTGAGCTCAGTCTAATGTTTGGCTGTGAGTCTCTGTATCTGTTTCCATCAGTTACTGAATGATGCCGCTCTCATGATTACTGGGCTAGGCACCAATCTCTGAGCATAGCAGAATAGCATTAGGCGTTGTTACATTGACATTGTTTTTCCCTAGTCATGCTCGTTCTGTCCTAGGTCTCTGAGTCATTCAGTTTCTGAGTTCTGGTACTCCAGGCAATATGAGGGGTGGGTTTACTCTTCTGGCCTGGGTCTGATGCTACAATAGTCATTGGTTGATGAAGTCCACAATCTCTGTGTTACCCTTACCACAATACTTCCATAGGCAGGATATACTGTAGGTCAAAGGTTATGTGGCTGGTTTGTTGTTCCAATCCCTCCACTGGAAATCTTGCTTGATCACAGGAGATGACCAATTCAAGCTACATTTCCTTCATTGCTAGGAGTCTAGCTGGAGTCATCCTTGTAGATTCCTGGGAGCTTCCAGGTTTCTACTTCACCTTGAGAAGCTGTCACCAATTCCAGGAGTCTTTTTTAGTAATCTCCTCCTCTATCCCTTCTCTACCTGATCCTTTATGTTTCTATGCCCACAAGCTAGCTTCCAACTGCCTGTGAGATCTCTTATATTTTCTATTTCCCCTTTCCCAGGATATATGAACATACCTGTTGAGCCCTCTTATTACCTAACCTCTCTGGATCTGTGAATTGTAGCATGGTCATCCTTTATTTACAGCTAATATCCACTTACAAGTGAGTACACACTGTGTTTGTCTTTCTGAGTCTAGGTTACCTCACTCAAGATGATTTTTTTTCTAGTTGCAATCATTTGCCTAAAAACGTAATGATGTCATTCTTTTTAACAAGTAAGTAGTACTCCATTGTGTAATTACAGCACATTTTCTTTGTCTGTTTTTTTGGTTGAGCATATACCCAAAGGATACTCAATCATACTACAAGGATACTTCCTCATCTATGCTCAAAGCAGCTTTATTCTTAACATCTAGAACCTGGAAACAACAAGGATTTTAATAAAAGTGGAAAATAAAGAGAACAAAAGAAAGTGCCTATTTTTTAGAGGCCTAATACATACAAAATTCTTTATTATAAAAATACTGCTATAATGTATTCCTTAAGATATTTTAAATTGCTAACTATTATGTTTATCATTACTGAAGCATTGATACAGTTGTTAAATTTAAAATACTCTGATTTTAATATATGAGATGATTATGAAACTTTATCCTTTGAGTTAAAAGAAGCCTTCCACTCACTTTTGTTTATTCACTTTCAATTGTTGGAAAAATGTTTTAAACATTATAATGGAAATATGCAATTATATCTAAATCAAATTCAGTGCCCGTAAGTTGGGCCCTGGTAGAAAAAAAATGTCCAATTATGTATTGCCTGAGGTCAGTTTTGTTCATAGTGGCAAGGTGAAGTAGTTGTCCCAGAAAGCATTTTACCCATAAAACTTTCAAACGTATTTTATCTGGCTGTAACACACACCATTTATCAATTCTTGATTTTTACCAAAGTATTAAAAGTGCTGTATCTGTGGAAATTAGTGGATGTGTGTAATCAGGCAACATATGCAGTTATTGAGTGTGTTCTTAGGCATGTTCATCTGTGTTCATTTAATACCACTAATTATTCTATTTGACTATAATTGTGTTCCTGGGTTGATATGTTAAAGATTAATGATGAGCTTAGACTAATCAAGATTCATGGAAACGTGAAGATAAAGCAGAATAGATGGCATCATCGTTAAATGTTGAAGAATCCTAGGGATTTTAAGTAATTGTAGAAAATCTCTCCCAGAGGATTTTTAGCTCTTCCGTATTCCTGTTAAAAAGCTGACAGCACACCTATGCTCAGATAATTGCAAAAAAATATGGTGAGCTAATATGCAATGTCAGTCACATTGGACTTTAATAGAGTTGAGTTTAATTGAGCAGCAAACATATGCAATATTTATATAACTCTGGGTGAAAATGAAAGCAACATCCAAACCCTAAGCCTAGTGAGACATTAGTGACTGTCACAAAGAATTAGATCTACCCCTAAACCAAGATATTATCTGGTAATGGATATAAACTATTTAAAGACTCTTGGTACAGATGTAGCTACTAAGTAATCAACATTTGCAGTGGTTAATGTGCCATAGAACATTGAGAAAACATTCCTGATGATTATATGGACAGGAGTCAACCTGTTACCTATTAAGAATGGAACAACAATAGCAATTATCTCAGTAATGGCAGCATAGAGAGGATTAGGAACAGAAAACTTACAAACAAGCATTTCATAACATATATTTGTACATAACACTTCTAAGTACTTATAAACTCCAATTATTTTTTTATTTAGCTTAATCATCAATTAACAATCAGTTGTTTAATCTCGATGAGTTTGCATATTTATTATTATTTTTCCTTCTGTCAATTTTAGGGCTTATTGCATTGTGGTCAGATAGAATAAAAAGAGTGATTTCAATCTTGTGAATTTGTAAGAAAGTTTTGTGTCCCAGTACAAGGTCTATTTTAGAAAAGCTTCCATGTGATACTTAGTAGAATGTGTGTTCTTTGGTGTTTGGATAGAAGGAACAGCAATTAGAAATACTCTAGATATCTCTTACATTCATTTGTTGTATGGTGTTAATTCTGATTTTTTTTGTTTATTGTGCAGGTGACTCTTCTTTTGGATCATACAGTATCCCTATAAGGTAAAAATTTTGTATCTCCCTGGCCACATTGTATATTATACTTTATTAATGAGAAAACATTAAGTTTAGACTTAAATAATTACCTAAGGTTGCACATCTAGTACTTAGAATATTCTGATATAAACCTATGTTATCTGGATTCAATTTTAGCTCTGAAACTATTTTGTTTCCATAATTAAACTATAGCTTATATAATTCAATTAAACAAAATAACTTTCACTAAATTATCGAGGAAAAAGGGGAAAGTGACTTAGAAGATCTGACCTAGTTCTATTATGAAACCCTCATCCCTGAGGACTAGCTTCTGTAGTACTGGGAGGTGCACAGGGTAGGGACATACCAATAGCTGTGACACATATGAACCAGGAAAAATGACCAACATGGCACAATATCAATAAGGGTGCACTAGTGGCAGTCAGGTCTTTATGGTAATCAATAGTTCTCTAATCCAAATTAAGGCCTCTTCAAGGGAGGGAAATCATTCCTTGTTTTGGAAACCTAATCAACTACCCAGGATAAGTGAAAACGTGTATCTTAAAAGGGAAGCTATTACCATCACTTTACTAGACTAGCACAATTACTAACTGTACCTGAAACCTATCCATACACCAAGAGGTAGCTCTGGCACTCACCTCTCATCAAAANAAAACTTCTCTCCACAGCTGATAGACTGCTACAAAAATCCACAATTGTCAAATTGCAAAGCACACCTGGTGATAGGATGCTTAGCCCTCAATGGAGTGCATTGCCAACAAAACTCTTATGCCTAGGGCCCAGGAACCTTCACAGAAGAGAGTGCAGAATGTTTTATGAACCAGAGGACCAAGAAGTTCATTGTAAGATTTTTGTCTTCTAGAAATCACAGGAAAGTTTCACTCATGAACCTCAAAACACAGGACTGCCTAACCAGGACTAGAAGGACAACACCCATACGCAGGTTAACGTGGAAGGAAAACTCACTGCAAACGAAGTACAGTTAAGCACAGAATGATGAGAGCACAATAGCTTATCTTTCACAGGGATAAACCTGATAATTGGTTACCAATATCAAGTGGTCATCCCTAAAAATATATACATTCAGGCATTGCTAAAAGGATTCAACAGTCTGTATTTCTATATTGTATGTGTGTGTGTCTGTGTGTCTATGTGTGTAAAACAATAAAAGTAAATAATGAAAAGCTCATGGAATTTGGAGCAAGTAGCATGGCTTGGGAGGAGGATTATTAGGAGGAAAGAAAAGGAAAAAATGATCATATTACAATTATTTTTTTAATGTAACAAATTTTAAATTGGAGAAAGCCACATTTAATAGGTAAATTATCTCAAATTTAATGTCTGGCATATCTTCTAGTTTAGACTTTGATGAAATTTCTTCTACCATCTTCCATTTAAGCTTACAATCATATTTATGTTCCCTTATAAAACATTTTGAAAAAGTAGTTCTCTATATCTGGCCTTCATTAGATAATTTAGTTTTATTAATTATATACTCTCCAGGGTTATTTAATTTTCATGTAACCTGAAAATATTATTTTATCAATTTATACAGTAATTACAAATTGAATATGTGCATATGCATTTTCTTTTTAAATCTTCATTTTATTATCTCTTTATATTAATCCATACTGCAAATATAATGACACAATATGGTATTACCACAAATAATGATTTTTAATGACTATACTGACTCTTAAAAACCTATAAATCCTAAATATCTCCTTAACTTAATCTACATGACCCTCTGATTAATCTCTTTGCAATTATAATTTTATCCATAAGTCAAAGTTAATAGATATCTCTATAAGAATGCACTAATAGAGAAATAAACCATTACTTTTAAGGAGAACAGGGTGAAGTGTAAGGAAGACTTGGGAGGGAGGGGAGAAAAGTGAAAAATATGACTATATCTTCAAAAATAACCCCTGCACACAAAAATTATTATACAATGTTGGCAATGTTGGTAAATTCCTCATTGCAATGTTTGGGATTATTTTGCAAGTCTATTCATTAGTATATAGTCAATGTATTATTTTCCAAGACAACTAGAAAAAAATAGAATAATGTGAACAAATTTTGTGTTAAGGTGGATTGAACTCATTTAGATTCAGCATCTACAATATTTTATGGATAATATTTTTAATGGAATATAAATGCTCATTTTATGACCTGAATATATCAATTAAAATAGTTTCCTTTTTCCAAAATACTTCTTTTTGTTCTTCCTGTGTCAAGGGAATGAGAATTTTATTCTTATTCGTACCCAACAAATCCTTTTTTTCAGGGAAGCAACAAGAATTGCCAAGATATAGCAGATAATACCTAAAATAAAATAATTTTATGGAAAAGTCCAGGAAGTTTACTTTTATAAGTCAAAATGCTGTTTTTCCTTTTATTTATTAAAATAAGAATCACTTCACTGAACAGTCAGTCTCCAGATTTACTCTTAGTCCTGCTGCAGCCTGCTCGTAGCGACCTGTCATTGTATTCCACCTCCACTGCAGGGACTCTCCCTGATTGTTCAGACCCTGTTCCTACTAGGCCTTTTCTGGGACCATCTGATTCTTCACTTCTAGCCCACTACATCCCATTGTGTCAGCAAGTGGCCTGCAGAAACAGTGGACATATGGAGTATGAGGTGATTGATGGGAAGTGCCATCCTTATGCCGTTAGCCGTAGGATATATAAGAAAGTAACCATCAAGAGAATGTCAGTAAGCCTCACTCTTCAATGGCCTCTGTATCTGTTCTTGCCTCAAAGTTCCTCCCTTCAGATCCTGCAATGAATTCCCTTTGTAAAGGACTATAAGCGCCAAGAAGTAACAAACCCTTTCCTCTCCAGGTTGACTTTAACCAGAGTGCATTCTCACAGCAATAGAAAGTCTAAGACAATTGTGCAGGCAGTGTCTCACTGGGTTGAGTTTTTGCTGCTATTCCAACTCATTTCTGTTGTAAAGGCTACTATTTCATGCTCATCTTCTACTTCACTTTTTTATGCTCCATAAAATGATGATACAACATACCTTTTCAGCATGATAAAGCTGCTATGCAACAATTAAAAGCTACTGGTTTGAAATATTTGTTAAAATGTCATATTATGAGGACCAGAAAGTGGAAACACTATTTTCACATTTCTCCAAACTACGTATTGTAGTAAGGAATTAGCCACTTTTTGGTTGCTGTGAGAAAATACTTCAGAAAAACATGAGAAGAAGTGTTTATTTGGGCTCATGATATGAGGGGTGCAGATTCATGGCTGATGAATCTGGTCATTTTGCCTCTAACTTAGGGAGCATGGAGAGACATGTGGGCACTCAGCCTACTTTCTTTTTGTTTCTCCTATTCCCTTAACAACCCAAACCTGTCAGGTAGAACTATCCACTGTCAATGAGGGACTTTTTCCTCTGCTTAACATCTCTCAAACATCCTCACAAACAAGTGAAAATCTGTGTTTTCTACTTGATTTCAAATCCATCAAAGGTAGCAAAGCCAGTACCAACAGATACAAAACACTGCAAAGAATACCCAGCATCCTAATGACTACCATGGGTTACAGCTGCATATCCACAAAAACAAAACTTGAAGGAAGCTTACAAACTCACGGAAACTGAATAACTCATTACTGGCAGAAATTAAAAAGTTTCTAGAATTCAGTTCTAAAAAAAAAACACAGAGAAATCCATTAGAAAATTTCACACTAATTTCCCTTATGAACATAGGTGCAAAAATTCTCAATAAAATGTTAGCAAATAGAATCTAAGAAAACATCAAAAAAATCAAAAATCACCCACCATGATTGGGTAGGCTTCATACTAGAGATGCATGGATAGTTCAACAAATGTAAATTGATAAATGTAGTGCATTATATAAACCAATTAAATGTAAAAGCACATGATTATCCCATTAGAAACAGAAAAGGCCTTTGACAAAATTGAACACCCTTCATGATAAAAGTCCTAGAGATACCAGGGACACAAGGGCCATTCCCCAACATAATAAAGGCAGTTTACAGAAAGCCCATAGTCAACATCAAAAATCACACACACACACACACACACACACACACACAAATGCACACACAAATGCACACACATGATAATTAAAAGAGAGGCCATGAATTTGAAAGCAGGCAAGGAGATGTGTGTGGGAGAGTTCTGAGGAAAGAAAGGGAAGGGAGCGATGATGTAATTATAATTTAAAAATATATTACAAAAACATCCACACATAAACACACAAAAAATATAAAATAAAAAGAAACTAAGAAACTATGAGGACATTGTATTTTCTCTTCTGGAAACATTTTCTGCACTTTTCCATATTCATGAAGTACATATAAAACTAATATATTCCTTCTTATTTCTTCAAGTAAGACTGGGATAAAAACATGAATTATTTGCATTTCCAGAACATTTTAAAAAGTAGACTTCTGACGTGATTGAAACTCTTGGCTATTCATTTCCATTTTAGATTAATTTTATTCACATTATCTCCTTTTCTCCTTCCTATTATGTATTTACACCCTAAACATTGTGGATTGTTATTAAATATTTTATTGTTCTATTTTCATCTCAAGCAAAGCTGAGGTAATAAGAGCAGGATTTCAAATATCTGGCATGACACTCTGGTTCAGTATATTTGTTCATTGTCTTGCATTGAATCCACTGTAGCAAAATGAGTATTATTAGTAAACAAATGCTAATTTTAACAAATCTGTTACGGTCACCCCATACCATTTTCCTTAAAAGTTAAAGTGACAAACTCAGGGAAGCATAAATTAAGCATTAAAATCTTGACTTTTTGATTACTATTAATATGTTTTTAAATTTCTCTATTACATTATATATATATATACATAGTTAAAAACATTATTAAAATATGTACATATAATTTATCATTCAAGCTGGAGTTTTTATGAGTGATCACAAAGCTGATTAAAAATTAGGTTGAGACAAGAGGAAATAATCGTAACTGTGGCAAGGAAAACCAGAAGTATACTAGCTTGTATGTTTAAGAAGGATAGTAGTTTATTCTGGCCAATAGAATAGATTCTTGAATCTCAGAGAACTAGTTTTATATTCCAGAGTTCTTAAGAGAATGGAAGAACTTTAGTGCAACTATCAAATTACTCAAATCTTCAACCTCAAAACCTTGTAAGACAGTAACACTAATAATATGATCATGTCATCTATCAAGGTAATGCAACTGAACTGGTTGCTTTAGGGATGTATGGTATGTGCTCAAATATTTTAAAGATAAGATTACAATAATCAATGAATTACTTTACATATGAGGTACTAAAAGTAATTGTTTAAATGATTAGTTAAGATATAGAAAAATGCAAAATGTTTCCTCTAATAAAATAACACTAAGACTGGATTGGATAAATTATCCAATACTGGAAAATAAATGAGCTATGCTTATTAATAAGATAGCAATATTGATGTGCATCATTTTAAATGAATTTTCAGTATCAGCTAATTTAATGATATAAAAAATCTCTGAGTTCTCCACTGTCATGGGGAAACCAAGAAATGATGAAGCCACTCCAAGTTTGCTTAATAATCAATTGTTAAGACAGAGTCTAAGACAAAATTTTTTAAATATTACACTTGAAATGTTGATGGAGAGAACAATTCACAGGAGATCACTGGACATTTTGCAATGGCAAATCATTTACTTGGGCTAGATAGCAATATAATAAAATATAGTACGCCCAGAATTATGAGCAGAAAATTGAAGATACAAAATATTTGATGAAATAATCATAAATCAGAATTTCTTAATGAGAATTTGAAAGCAAACATGCAAACATGAAGAGGAAACTTTTATTTTATTTTTTAAAAAGGAAAATAAACTATCTTTTTTCATTTTACATACTAATACCAGTTTCAGTACTATGGGACAAACTAAGTAACAAGGCGAACCCTAAGAGAAACATGTACAGATACCCCTGGGGAGGGAAAATAGGCATCTCCTGACAAAATTGGGAGCATGGGGTGGGGGAAGTTTGTGCAGAAGGGAGGGGCGGGGATGAGGGAGGAGAACTTGAGGGAGCAGGATAGTTGAGTGGAGGAAGGACAGAGATGGAGAGCAAGGAAAGAGATATTTTGGTTGAGAGAGCCATTATGAAACTATCAAGAAACCTGGAACTAGAGAAATTCCCAGTAACCCACTAGAATGATCCCAGCTAAGACCCTAAGAAATAGGCAATAGTGAAGAGGGTGCCCAAACTGGCCTTGCCCTGTAGTAAGGTTAATGAATGTCTTAAATGTCACCGTAGAACCTTCATCCAGCAACTGATAGAAACAGGTAGAGACCCAGAGTGGATCACTACTAGGCTGAGCTTCCAAAGTCCAGTTGAAGAGTGGGAGGAGTGAAAATATGAACAAAGAGGTAAAGACCAGGATGTGGACACCCACTGAAACAGCTAATGGGAGCTCACCAAGTCCAGAGTCGTGGACTATAGGCTTATTGTCCTTTGCTTTACAGCTAGTATCCACTTAAGAATGAATACATACCATGATCATCTTTCTGGGTTTGGGTTACCTCACTCAGCATAGTTTTTTTCTAGTTCCATCCATTTGCATGCAAATTTCGTGATGTCATTGTGTTTTATTTTCCGCTGAGTAGTACTCCATTGTGAAAATGTACCCTATTTTCTTTACCAATTCTTCAGTTGAGGGGCATCTAGGCTGTTTCCAGTTTCTGGCTATTACAAATAATGCTGCTATGAACAATAGTTGAACAAATGTACTTTATGATTGAGCATTCTTTGGGTTTATGCCCAAGTGTGGTATTTCTGGGTCTTGAGGTAGGTTGATTCCCAATTTTTTGAGAAACTGCCATACTGATTTCCAGAGTGGTTTTACAAGTTTGCATTCCCACCATCAAGTAAGTAAGAAGTAAGAGGACTGCTCCCCTTACTTCTCATCCTCTCCAGCACAACTTGTCATTGGTGTTTTTATCTTAGCCATTCTGATTGGTGTACCATTCTAATGTTATCTCAGAGTCATTTTTATTTGCATCTCCTTGTTGGCTAAAGATGTTGAACATTTCCTTAAGTGTCTTTCAGCCATTTGAGTTTCTTCTGTTGAGAATTCTCTGTTTACTTCTGTACCCAATTTTTAATCGGATTATTTGGACTTTTGATGTTTAATTTCTTGAGCTCTTTATATATTTTGGAATCAGTCCTCTGATGGAGCAAACGTTTATTATTGACTGCTTACATATACTAAAAGAAAAAAAAAACCAGAAGCCCAAGGGTTATAAAGCATGCTGTAGATTATCCTGAACTACATGAGCCTGTCTCAAAAAATTAAAAATGGAGAAGTTAAATCTTTAGGACTAAGAAATTCTAGCAATGACATCCTAGTTAAACACATTGGATACAAAATCATCACTTCCTGTAACATACATGAAAATATATTAAAAGTGAAGAAATATTTTGGGTATAAACAAAGTACTGGTGGAAAAGAAACCAATTCAAGCATAAATTTGTTAAAAATAATATATGAACATTGATGTGCATTATTAATTCTAGATGAAAATTGAAACATCAAGTATAATGTGTTTCACCAGTATTTATGAAAATGCTGTCAACATTCTTGTCATTTTGACAGATCATTTGAAATTACAAGCAAAAACATGCCAAAACTGCTTAAGAACACTTTGCCAACCTGGCAACATAAAAACCAATTAAAGTTTTAAAAATAAGATGTTTTTCTCTAACTTTAGAATGAATAAATGAAAAATAAAATATATTGGAATAAATTGGAGGGTGATATTAAAAGTATATAAATAAACCTTCAGTATAACAGAGCCTGATAATATCTTAAATTTTTGAAATCTATTTTACTTAAAACAGATATAATGCAGTTGTGAAACTAAGGAATTGTTTAATAAATGTTCAGATAGCTTTTCTGTGTTAGCTTCTTTTATGTTGTGGAGGTTGCAATACCTTATTGTACAGGCTTCCAGAGACCAACATGTCAAACAAATCTTGACATAGGAACAGTTCATTTTACGGTCAGCCTGAATATATAAAAATTATGGGAATATCAGCACTTAGATACTTTTCTTCTTTTTGTCCCTTTTATTCTGCCTGGACACTCAGGACCTGAGATTCTGTCACAAGTCTCCACAGTGGGTCTGCTCTCTTCAGTGAATACTCCCAGCAAGCATCACACAGACATACCACAAGCATGCCTCTCTAACACCCTACAAGATTTTACAACCAATGAAGTTGATAATGAACATTAACTATCATATTGTATTTGGGGCAGTCAGGATTGAAATTATCTGAGACAATCAAAGATGATTTGATACTCAAGCTTGACTTTAATCACTATATTGCATCAGTCAGCTTTGAGGAATACCAACTGGACCTGGTAAGACAAGCTGAACAAAATTACTAGATGTATTAATGGCTGAATATTTTAATCAATATTTACCATATTAGAGGTAGGCTTAACCATTCATTTCTTTGTGACAAAACATTATCAGTTTTCATGTCATATGACATCATGGTTTCAATATGATATATTTCACAATAACTTTCGCAATTGAGAATTTCTTTTAAAATATTTTTCATAGAAAAGTTATTAGATCAAAAAATAACAAAGCATTGCTTCTGTATAACTTACACATTAATTAAATATTTACCAAATTCTCAGAATGAAGCACCAAATTTCATGCACCATTTATCTCTAGAAAATACAAAAATTTAAAGACTGGTATGTTAGATCTTATTGGGTTTTATGTAACTAGGGAAAGTAAAATTAGACTTCTACTTCTCTTCATCTCAGAAATCAATATCAACTTTCCTGGGCCTTGGTGAGGTTCAGAGTAATGTTTCCCACCCAGACTTTGATCTTGGGAAATTTCAAGCCCTTTTGCTTTTTCCTGTTGCTCTAAAATGCTCACTTCTTCTCTCCAATAACACCTTTAAAGCAACTGAGATCTGTTTTCTAGGACCACTGAGATTAACTGAGCTCAGTCTTGTGGCGTTGCCTTGTTGCTTGTATCCCACGTTTTGACCATTTTCCTAACCAAGGATGAATGTATTTTTTTAAGATACAATTGCTTGTTTAACTTTATTTAGACCAGTCATATGTATGGGTTCCCATGTATATTCTTTGACTACCTTAGGGTATTTGGTGCCAGATGCTCTTTGCGATGATATTGCCAGAAAAGCAGGTAGAACTTTGGGTAAGCTATCCTAGAATTTGGTACATACTGATGAGGCTATATTTTGTCTTTCTACTTTTTGTCCCTGGTCATCAAATTCAATAAACTCTTCAATCTTTTTAAATATTTTTACCACTGCCTTTTGTAAAGTCTGGATCGCCTGTCCAGTTGTTCTGTTTGAATTCCTACATTGGGGATTTCAAGTGTGAAGTCTGTCCAGTAAAGATGATGTCTCATCCTTAAATATAATTTTATAGCATGCATATTACCTTCCTGGAGAGACATTATATCAGTCAATCTGTCATAACCATTAAACAGAGTCCAATTAATACATTTAATAGTACGGATTCTCTCAGACAATGTCTCAGCACCCTCTGTCATTGACTGGGTTTTGTTTGACAAATTGTTTGTAACCATTCCCAGAATGCTGAATTTCCCTTTTCGTCTGTAAAGATTATAATACTTTTAAAAGTGCATCATTCTTGGCCCTATTATTGAACCATGATATTAAGAAAAGAATATGAAGGACAAAGCTAATCCCCAAAATCAAATAGACGGATATAGGAAGGAAATCATATAACCTTTGCATAACATCATACATTATATAAGTAAAAAGGCTATTGAATTCTTTGATTGTTAAATTGTCCGTAATCTTGCCCTTTTAAATTATGAATTTATAATTTATATTTTAAATTATAAATCTTACCTGTGGGTTGAGTTTGAGCTAAAGTAGGTGCAATAACCTTTACCTTCCAGTAAGTGCCAGGGCACACTTGTAGCCTTGTGGTCAGCTTAAATCTGATTTTAGTGCTAAATACTGAAAGATATGCTCAAATTAAATACAATTATCCAGTGAAAATCACAGACTGTGCACTCTGTGGAAGTTCCTGACTGGTCAGCAGCTGCATGAGCACAAAGAGAGCAAGAAAGCAAAGCCAAACAGAGACTCCTGGGGAAGCCTGCATCCCGTCTGAGCTTCCATAAGCAACAGAAAAACTGGACCCAGAAGCCGTCTGCACAGTTGTGGGTGGCCAAGGTGCCTGAGGACTTGGAGTGGCTCTGAGATGTTTAATGAGAAGATATGAAGGACCACGTCTGGCAGATACTCAGGGCCACTGCATGGTAATTTTATACCCAAATGAATGACGTGGAGCCTGACTGTGGCTGGCTAGAGCCGCTAGAGGCTCGAGCACATACTGGGCATCAACTGTAGAAGTTAGCTCAATTCAGGAAATAACCAGGCTAGGTAAAAGATGAAATAATTATAATTTTATTTATCATAAGGGGAAAACTTATGAAGCAGGAATGAGAAGTCTAAGCTCAACTGTGCTGTGAGGGAACCACACAGAGAGATGGCAGTCTCTAGGTCTCAGAAAGCCGCACCTTAACTTGGTCCCACCACTTAAAGATAATTGACTGTCAGAGATTCCCTATCAGTGATATTTTGTTTGTGCTGTAACAAATAAAGCTTGCCTGAGGATCAGAGTGTGGAGTAACTCACTAATTAGCCATAGAAGCCAGGAACTGATGGTCCATGTCTTTAATCCCAGTACTCAGGAGGCAGAGGCAAATAGATCTCCATGAGTTCAAGGTTACCCTGGGATACACTACAGTAATCCAGTCACAAAGACAAAAAGAGCCAGGTGGTGGTGTCTCAGACCTTTAATCCCAGTACTTGGGAGTCACACTCCTTTAATCCCAACACAGGGAGGGAGAGATAGAGTAAGAGATACCTCTTTATATAGATGAATATGAGGCCAGAGGAGACAGGAGTTCAAGGCATTCAGTTTTATGACTCGTAGAGACAGGATACCCATTAATTCTGAAGATATCGTACAGGTAAGAACTAGTGGCTGACTGTTCCGCTTCTCCATTCTTTCTGCTTTCACGCTCTAGTATATGAAATTGGGTTTTTATTGTTTAGATCAATTAGAATTTGTGCAACAAGTTACCCTAAATATTCTACCAGGGAATTCCTGTTGCTGATACACACTTTGGCAAAGTGGCTTTATATAAGATTATCTCAAAGAAATCAGCAGCCCTCTTCTATAGAAATAGCACATGTACTGAGAAAGAAATCAGGGAAATAATACCTTTCAAAAAAGCCTCAAATAATATAACATATTTGGGGGTCATTCTAACAAAGCAAGTAAAAGACTTGTATTATAAAACTACAATTCTTTGAAGAAAGACATTTAATAAAATATTAGAAAGTGGAGAGATCCCCATGTTCATGGATTCTAAGAGTTATCATGTAATTATAATTACAAAATGGAAAAAATCTCCCAAGATCATGGATTTGTAGGATTATCTTAGCAAAAATAGACAAAACCAATCTTGAGATTCAATCCAATCCACACAAAAACCCCTACACAATTTTTAGACTCCGAAAGAACAAATCTCAACTTCACATGGAAAAATAAAACAAACAAATAAACCCAAGGTAGCAAAACAATCCTGAAAAATGAAAGAACTGCTGGAGATAATCACTATTCCTGTTGTACTCAGGTTGTACTACTGAGTTATGGTAATAAAACCTATGTGATATTGGCATATAGATAGTCACATTGATAAATGGAACAAATTGAAGACAAAGACATAAATCCAAACACCATGAATACCTGATTTTTGATAAAGAGAACAAAGATACATACTTGAAAAAAAGACACCATCTTCAGCAAATAGTGCTCATCAAACCTTATGTC
Source organism: Bramus lutescens (assembly GCA_001685075.1). Taxonomy (NCBI): domain Eukaryota; kingdom Metazoa; phylum Chordata; class Mammalia; order Rodentia; family Cricetidae; genus Bramus; species Bramus lutescens. The sequence goes on along the minus strand of LOEQ01004170.1, from coordinate 335,401 downwards.
TGCATTTAGAAGAATGCAAATAGATCTCTATTTAACATGCTTCACAAATTCAAGTCCAAGTTGCTCAAAGATTTCAGTATAAACCAGACATACTAAACTTTATAAAAAAGAAAGGAAGGAATAACCTTGAATACATTGGAATGTGAAATGACTTTCTGAACAGAACAATGATAGTGCAGGCACTATGATGAGTAAATAATAAATGGGACCTAATGAAACTGAAATGATATTGTAAGTTAAGGGACATTGTCATACAGACAATGCTACAGCCCATAGAATGAGAAACAATTTTTACTAACTCCATATCCAATAGAGGACTACTATCCAAAATATTAAAGAAACCAAGAAACTTGATATCAAAAGAAAGCAAATCAAATTAAAACATGGAGTACAGACATAGAGAATTCTTAACAGAGGAATCTCGAATGGCTAAGAAGCAGTTAAAGAAGTGCTCAACATTTTTCTCTATCAGGGAAATGTAAATCAAAACTACTTTTAGATTCTATCTTACACCTGTCAGAATTGCTTAGATCAGTAGCATAAGTGATAATTCAAGCTGGTAAGGTTGTGGAGCCAGGTGAAAACTTCCATTGCTGGTTGATGTGCAATCTTTTACAGCCCCTATGGAAATCGACATGGTGGTTCTTTAGAAAAGTGGAAACTGTTCTTCAAGACACAGCTTTCTCACTCTTGGGCATATACCAAAAAGATGATCCATCCTAGACAAAGGATGCTTGCTCATCTATCTTCATAGCAGCTTTATGCATAATAGTCGGAATCTGGAAACAACCTAGAAGCCCCTCAACTGAAGATTAGATAAAGAAAATGTGGTGAATTTATATAGTGGAGTTTTAATATCTATCAAAAATGACACTATTATCAGGAATATGGTTGTACCTAGAAAAAAGTCATCTTGAGTGAGGTAACCCAGACCTAGAAAGACAAATATGGTATATATTCACTTATATGTGTGGATATTCACTCTTAAGTAAATGATAACCCAGCTACAATCTCACAGACCCTGAGAATTTAGGTAAAGAGGAGATGTTTATGGGAATACTTGGATCTCCATGGGAAGGGGAAAGAGACTTGATTTTGAGTATTAACAGTGTGAGGGTAGAGCATGGAGGAGGGATCAGGTGACTGAGGAGATGGTATGTACGGACAATGCATGCAAGTATGGCTTGGTCTTGAAGTAGACCTATTCCCAATTTTCCAAGAGAAAGCCGCACTGATTTCTAAAGTTTCTGCCTGTTTGCACTGACACCAGGAGTGTAGAAGTATTCCCATTGCTCTTCATCACCTTTAGCATAAGTTGCTATTTGTGGTTTTGATCTTAGTCATTCTGACAGATGTAAAATGGGATCTCAGTGTTGTTTTGATTTACGTTTTTCTGATGGCTAAGGATGTTGAATATTTCTTTAAGGGTATCTTAGTCATTTGAGATTTGTACTCCAATTTTAAATTAAATTAGATTATTTATCATAACCATTATTATTATTATTATCACTTTTATGTCTCGTTTATGTGAGTTCTTTAGTCTAAACCAACAGCCAGGGAGGCTGTATGGTATTGACCTAGGCTCTCTACATATGTGTCACAGTTGTGTAGCTCGGTCGGGACTCCAAGCAATGAGAAACAGGGGCTGTCCTTAACCCTTTGGCTTTTGGGAACCTATTCCTCATATTGAGTTGCCTTGCTTAGTCTTAATACAAGGAGAGGAGCTAGTCCTATCACAGTTTGATATTATGTGCTTTGTTGATATCTATGATGTCCCTTTTTTGAACCCAAACAGAGGATAATTGATCTGGGGACAGGGCAGAGGTTACCTGGGGGAAGAAAATGGGAGGAGAGGAACAAGAGAAAATTGAAAATGGATTTTAAAATCAGTGAATAAATTTAATTAATAAAATTAGATAAGCCTTTTATTAGGTTGTTGATACATGGTATCTGATGTAGGTGGGTCTTCTGTCTATGTGTCACTTTCATTGGTCAAATAAAGAGACTGCCTTGGCCTTTGATAGGACAGCAGATTGGATAAGCGGAGTAGGCAGAACAGAATGCTGGGAGAAAGAAGCAGAGTCAGGGAGACGCCATGAAGCTCCAGCCAGAGATGGACGTGGCAAGAATCTTCCCTATAAGCCACAACCCCATGTTGATACACAGATTATTAGATATAGGTTAATCAAGATGTGAGAGTTAGCCAAGAAGAGACTAGATATATTGGGCCAGGCAGTGTTTAAATGAATAGTTTCCATGTAATTATTTTGGGGGTAAGCTAGCCGGGATCCAGGTGGGAACGCAGCCCACTGCTCCTTTTACAGATATCACCCGCACAAGTGGCTAGAATGTGTTATCACAAGAGTAACTTAGTTATGGATATGAATAATATCTCTATCCCTCTCCCCCATCTCTTTTTCTCTCTTCCCTTCCTTTTCCCCTTTATCTTTCTATATCACAGCTTATGGAAATAATGAAAAAAATCCTACTGGTAACAGACTCTTAATTTTGGACTTTATAGATTCCAGAACCACGACTTATTGTTTGTAATATATCCAGTTCATCCCAAGCTAGTTTTAAAGAAGGAAAAGCACTGATGCACTTTACAAATGATTAGATGGTATCTGGATTGGTCACACTTAGAATTGCAAAGGCCTGTTGAACCTTAGAGTGAAGAGATTTAACAAAATAAACATCTCACATAACTTGGATCACCGTGAACATCAAAGGATTTTATGATTCTTCCAAAACTAAACTGCTTAGAATTCTCAAAGAAATTTGAAAAATCTTAAACTCTTTGTCCTAGAGAAGTGCAGTATAAGTCAAATATAAGATATGAGTACTTATAGATCTTGTCTAAAATCTGGTAGATAAACAAGATTTGTTTCTCAAAATCATCAATTTTGTGGTGTAAATATCACTGCCATGCCTATTGTAACTGCTGTCTAAGAGATTTTAAAAGGGAGCACAGTGATTGTATGTACCTGGGGATGAATCACTGGAACCAAAGTTAAGTGAAATTATCTGTCAACGAACCGAACCAGCTGCAAGGATTCATGCTAAGTTTCTTAGAAACTTTTTAAAAGCTCAGTGGACATCATAATAAGATGAAGATACCCAGGGAAAGGCATTTTCAGTGGGTCCTATAACAGGTGAAGATGCCCAGGGAAAGGTATTCACTAGCAGACCCCATAACAAGGTAGATGCCCAGGAAAAGGCGTGAGAACTGAGTGGGCACCGTTATGGTCGTTTGTACCCTTGTCCTTGGGCTCCTTCCAGGAGAGTTTACAGTGAGCCAGCACAACAGATGCAGCTTTGACAGATTACACTGAAAGTCCTCAGAATCTGTGCCAAACCAGGCAGCTGAGGTAAAGGCTGCTGCAATAATTAAGCAGGGGTACAGCTTTGCAATCTTTTCCAAACAAAGTGAGCTTGGCAGCAACTCACTCCTAGCAGAATGCTAATTGAAGGAATGCTGTCTTTGCCTACCCACTTCATTCATCAGGTCCCACACCCAAGGACACTAACAACTAGCTTGTGGTTGCTGATAGACCCAACCATAGTCAGCTCCACACTAGGTAAACACACACACACACACACACACACACACATGACTTTTCAATGATTACAAGTCTTTTAGGTCTCTAGCACAGGTGGAAACTGAACCTGTTGTCTTCAAAAATTGCCTAAACTTAGTTTTCTCCTGCAGGGCTTTTAATTCTTCCATTATGTTAAGTCCTTCTCAGCTAATTTCTGCTGAAAAAAATCCAGTAGTTATTCCTGCTTTAGGATGCAGGTGTTCTGCCTTTTATGTACATGATTGTCCGGTGCATACAACAAAAACCAACATAAATGAATTGTCTTGTTTATTTCTGTCTTCCTCAGACTTCTGTAAAGGAATTGTCAGTTTCTCCAGGCTAAGGAATATAGAGCTTTCTTTAGGTTATGTCCTTCGAGAAACTTAGGTCACATATTCTCTTTATTCCATCCATTCATATGATAAAAATGCTACATAACATATTGCATTAATAGACTTAGAATCATTAAGAAGGGCCTTTGGGAAGGGTGCTTCATTTTTCTTTCATTTTAAATTTTATTGGGTTGGAGAGATGGCTCACTGGTTAAGACCATTGCCTGCTCTTCCAAAGGTCCTGATTTCAATTCCCAGCAACCACATGGTGGCTCACACCCATCTGTAATGAGGTCTGGTGCCCTCTTCTGGCCTGCAGGCATACACTCAGACAGAATATTGTATGCATAATAAATAAATAAATATTTAAAAAATTAATAAATTTTATGTGTAGATTGTGTGTGCGTGCGCCTGTGTGTGAGTATGCGTGCATGTCAAGGAGGACAAAAAATGATGTCTGGTATATTCCTGGATTTCTCTCCAGCTTATTTTCTAGACAGGATTTTTCATAGAAGCAAGTGTTTATCAATTTAGATAGACTAGCTGTCCACTCAGCTTCAGGAATCACTCTTCTTTGATTCCCTAGTGCAAGGCTTACAAGTGTGTATATATTACAAGTATCATTCAATGGCTGACTTTTTACATGAGTTCTGGGCATTTGAATTTAGGTCTTCCTGTTTGCATTGTAAACAGTTTATAGACTGAGGAATCTTGTCAGTGCTTAGTAATGTCTTATATTGTCACATTTCTCTTTTAATTCATAGTGATATTTCCAGGCAGCTTATGCATGTCAATCATAATACTGTAAAGCTGTTATATTTCTTAGCATTATTAACTGTAACTTAATAATACTCATTTAAAGGTAATGACATTTATCAAACTTATTTATTTTCATCCAGTTCCATAAAATAATACAGAAAAAATAATCCTGATGCAATGTATTAAGAAAATATAACTATATTAATTTTTGGGATAAATAAATAAAAATAAATTAACAAACAGCATATATAAATATCATGAATGTAACATAAGAAAATCGGACAGAATATGGAGTTTATGAATGATATGGCTTTAAATAATTTTGAGATTGGGCTGGAGAGATGGCTCAGAGGTTAAGAACATTGCCTGCTCTTCCAAAGG
>LOEQ01004170.1:284140-299124 GCA_001685075.1 Bramus lutescens | reverse complement strand
ATTTGTGTGTTGTTATTTCGGGGTATAAACTAGCCGTGTGGGAGCTGGGCGGGATGAAAAGCAGGCCTGCTCCCCTATCACTACAGCTAGGAGAAAAAAATATTGTTATTATTGGCCCTATAAATGGGGCTATCCATGGGAAGAATCATAAACTGCCAGATGGAATCGAACAGAAAAGTGCCTTGGTTGTCCAGGAGAGGCACGAGAGAATAAGTGAGACACGAGAGCAGATATGCCCTTTAAAACCAGATATTAGTTGGTTGGTGTCCTTTTGAGCCAGGAGAGTTTATATCAATGGTGATGTCCCAGGAGCTGGTGCAGGTGTTGGTGTTGTCTTTCAAGACTACCCCCAGTGGCTATTTAAAGTGCTCCCCCAGAACAAACACGTGGTCAATAGAACTCAAATAGGGTTGAAGGTTATAGCACATCATTTCGTATTAGGTAGTTTCACCTGAGAATCCTTTTTCTAACTTCTTTACTTTTTGTTACTTTTGGAACTGCTGTCAAAGGCAATTCCATCTTGGCTTGAAAGAGAGTCTTATCTGAATCCTAGACAGGATTTACATTTACAATCTTATTTCAACTTTCTGAGTGTTAGGGGTGCAGGCCAATGTGGCTTTACTTCAGTTCTGACAGCTCTCTGATCAAACATTTTCTGAAGACATTGCTGATTAACCATGTTGTTGTTTGCTCTCCACAGTCCCACTGTTCTGGGATAGTTTCATCTTGGTTGGTCTCATTTGACCCTAGATTACAGGGACAGGTGATAATTGTCAAAGGTTTAGTGTCAGCAAACCCCTTAGGATGGTTTAAGCAACAAGTGTGGAAGAATGACTATTAGGCAGGCTGGTTTATCTTTTGATGACTCCCTAGAATTAAAAAAAAAAGATGCTTACATTTCTTTGAAAAAAGTTGTATGCTGTAGAATTTTAATAGATCAATTAGTTATGAGTCTTTATGAAAACTCAATTATTATGTAATACATTGCAGTTAGCTATAAGGCTTAATACAAAGCTGAAACTATTTTGAAATCTAAGAAATCATATACAGATATCCAAATACTCAACACTTCTCAGTCTTTACTATGCTTATATAGTTTAAGAAGAGTCTATACATAGAGCCAGTTACCATCATGACACAGAAGAATTATATAGAAAAAGCCATTCATAAAATGAAAACGAAGTTCATTAGCTTAGCTGAATAAATTAGAATAAGTCACGTAATCCTTGTTATGTTCTCTGTATACAATGACATAAGAGGACATGGAAGGCTTTATCACTATGTGATTTGGTATTACGTTTACACAAATTAATTGAGTGAATTAACCTAACTCTGTTTTCAGTTCTTTGCTTTTTTGTTTTGCTTTGTTTGTTTGTAGAGCAAATTTTGTCATGATAAGTGCTTGATGGTGACGATAGTGTTCTGAGATATTCCTAGAACTTCACCAGCAAAGTCACAGGATAAATTGCTTTGCGATAATTAGGTACTAAGTCCTACCAGATTGGACATGTATCTGCAAATATTTGATAATGCTGGTATTCCCCAGTTAAAGTAGTTAGTACTATTAATGTCTCTTTTTGTTCCAAGAAACAAGGTCACAAGTTCACTATTTCGTGGAGTTAAACTTTGATAGTAATGACTGTCAAATAAACCCTGGTAGCAACTCTTAAGCTTCCTAATTTATTTCTTACTGTGCTAGTTGGATTAAACTCATTCTCATAAGTTTCTTCACTAGCCATAAAAGGGTGGTTAGAAATCAATATTATCCTGTATGCTTCAACTTAATGAAAAATTTTAGAAGAATATCATTTCTGTTTTATAGAATGTTAATTATTTCAATTCTTATTTCATTATGTATATCCAAACTAAACTTAAACAAACTAACAAATAAACTCAAAAATACCTTACTCATTTTTTTCGCAGGATGAAACTGACTTTCTGATCATAAACATTTCTATTTTTTATATTCCTTTATTTTATGTGTATGGTTATTTTACTAGAAACTATGTTTATATGTACAATTTATCCACTATCTGCATAGGTCAAAAGAGGAGATAGATCATCTAGAGTTTGAATTATGAGTGATTGTTACTGATAAGTAGGTGCTTTGATGTGATATGTTCTTCTGTATATGTGTCTCTTTATTGGTTGATGAATAAAGGTGTTTTGGCCAATGACTCAGTAGAGTGAAGTCAGGTGGGAAATCTGAACAGAAATAAAGAGAGAGAGTGGGTAGAGTCATGGAGATGCCATGTAGTTGCCAAAGGAGAATGATGGAAGAAAACCTTACCAGTAGGTCACTGCCTTCTAGTGATACACAGATTTAATATAAATGGGCTAATTTAAGATATAAGAATTAGCCAAGAAAATGCCTAATTTACTGGCCAGTTTTGTTATTAATATAGTTTCTGTGTGATTATTTGGGCCTGGACAGCAGGGAACAAAAGAGCAGTCTCTGGTTACAGTGCTTGGAACAGGACCCATGTCCTCTGCAAGAAAAACAAGTGCTCTTAATCCCTGAGCATCTCTCTCCAGTTCTTATAAGTGTTTCTTACTTGAAGCAACTCAGGGACAATGTAGGACTGTTAATATTTATCCTCTGTTATCAACAACCAGCCTAATGACTATCATCAACAATACAAGCCAACATGCAAATGTTTTGGGGGATAGTAGTTCTTGCAGTGCCTGAGCTAAGATTCTGGTACAGACAATTACTTCAAAGTTATTAGTGAGCAACTGTGTCCATCCCTCCTGAAACCAATATATTTACTCTTTGTGGGACTTTTACAGTGATACAGACTTAATTTGTTATTTCCCTTAGATACCAATTTATAAAAGGAAAAATAAATTTAAGTGCTCTGTGTACTCTAGCTGTCACATACTCCTGTGAAAACTCTCAGTCCAAATGATAATTTCTGCTGAGAGATTAGGCAGATGGACAGTTTATATTGAAAATCTCCTTAAAAGAATCAGTGTCATTAGTTTCAAGTTTTAATTTTCTGCTTCATGCTGGTGTGAGGCACCTTCTCCTTATCAGTCTTTGTCCCAGGGTTATCTTGACTGTAGCAGAACTCTACTGTATCTCTAGGAAATATGAAGTCTCTGATGCAGTGTGCTCTAATAAAATGCTATAGGCTGGGTGATTAATAACAAGAGAATTTTATTTCTTTTAGTTCTGGAGTCTACAGAGCCAAGGTCAGGGCTTTAGCATGAGCTTTGTCTGGTGAGAATATCATTTCATTTCTAGTTTCTGGCATACAGACAGTTTCCTCTTGCTGTAGACTCACATGGCAGAAAAGCAAGAGGATGCCCTAGGTGTCTCTCCAAGGACAATAAGCCCATTTGCCTTTTTACTTAGCTGTGCCTCAAGGTTCGACATCCCGGTATTACCTGTGCATCACATTTCAACACAGATTTTTGGCATGATGCAAGCATTCACTGATACTGCAAGTCTTTAGCTTGCTTGAACTGTACTCAAGTTAATCTTTTGTGCTGTTAAATGTAAATTCTTAGTAATCTGCCCAATTTTATACTTTTTTAGCACCTGGGAGAATCTTCTAATTTTAGACAGTATTACCATTATCTTACAAACTTATTTGCAAGAAATAATCTTAAATCTTTACACATAATAATAATTTATAATAAAAATTGTAGCAATAATTGTACCAGATGGAACTTGTGGCTGTCAGAAACATGGAAGCCCCACTTCACACTTTAGGAGAACTCAGAACAATGTCCAGGACTCTGGATGACAACTGCTGACATGACCAATTTACAGTTTCACATCAGGATTTAATTTTATTCATCAAGGCACTCATACATCTTCTCAACAAGAATTTATTGCAGGATTTTTTGATAAGTTAGATTTTATTCATAATTCTCAATTTCAACCTCCTAAAAGAAGTCTCCAAATTATATCAAAGTGAATTTTGACTATGTTAGAGTTTTCTTGGAATGATGTCCTCTAAGAAATTAAGTTTAGTATCAAAATTAGGTACAGAATTTCCTTCAAGGCTCATTTTTTTGAGGGTTCTATCCAGTTTGTGGTGCTATTTTGAAGCTTGCAATGCTTTTAAGAGAGGAGGCCTGGCTGACAAAAGCAGGTCATTAAGGTAAGATATTTGCAATCTACATTGTCCACATTCTGTCTGCAGTCTATGTGTCCTAGACTACCACCATGTCAAGAGTTTGCCCTAGACTTCCACCACCATCATGTCTGCTTCACTTTTGCTTTGTAGCCATGTCTTCCCAACATGATAAATAGAAAGATCTTTGCTTAAGTCTTCTGTCTCCCATGTAGTTGCTGTCAGTTTTATTGGTTCCTGTGACAAAATGTTTACTGCGATAGCTGTAAAACCACATACAAAGTATGGCTGTCTCATGAGATGGTAGAAAAAGTGTTTTCAGCGGCTGCCTGATTTATGTTGCATAGTTCATACCAAGAAATAGTTGTGTGTGATGAAAATAGTTATCTGAATAGTAAATAAATGGCACTGTGAATTTAAACAGTTACTGATTTTAAAAGTAAGTAAGATGTGTTACTTATGAATAAATCATCAATTTATCTAAAACAGGCTGAATATAGGATAGTAAAGGTAGGATAATGAATTCTGCTGTCACCATTTGAAATAACCCTCCTGTACTTTTTCACCTCATTGATGTAAATTTTAGTTTTGTAATATCTGTTCTTTTCTTTCAGTTCCCAATGTTGAAATCCAATGGATAGACACATGAAACTCAGCCCATGAATATAATTTTTCTTCAGGAAAAAGAATACAAAGAGAGTGTTCAGTCTTAGAAATCATTGACATAGCATGTCAACATAATTAATTAGAATTTTCTATTAAACAGTTTATAGAATTATTATTCTTTACCTGGTATACTTTTAAGGTCTCGTATTTCTGTCCTCTAAGAAAACTTGTTAAGACTTCAGAATAAAATTAAACTCATATAAAGACCTGCATCAGTAGTTACTTCCCTATGAAATTGTCTGTGGATGAAAACGGCTACTTACTTAACTCAGGTCCAAAGAACCACAAGTAATTAACTAGAATGGTGAGCCTATGAACTTGGATATTTTAGAAATTCTTTACATAAGGAATCAGTTACTTAGATATGCACACCAAGTTAACTAAACTGAGGCAGTGAGTGAAATTCCTTTAATCTAACAGCTGTATCATGAGCTACTTTGGTAACTGTGGCATTGTATTTAAAGCAATATTCAACAAACCACAGGGGAAAACGTTGTAGTTTAGTAGACATTTCTATATTTTGTACTGACCAAAGAACTTGTAAATAAACAGTACAGATGAATGCAATTTCGTAGATAGAAAAATCTACAAGACAAGATTTAGACCGATATTCTTAAAAATGTCATCAGCCTAGAATCTAATATACATAACATGTTCAATTTCCTTGAACATGTGCATACTAGCCAACACACAGTGCTCAGTTCATTAGGCTGCCTGTGTCTTTTTAAGAAATCAGTTACTGCAGAGAGTGATATTATATTGAAAGTAAGTTCTGGTCAAAACCTCTTTTAATGTTCATATAGCCTTCAGAATACATTTATGGGTAGGCATGTAGTTATCTATGTATCATAAGTGTTTATTTTTGAGTTGTGAAGCAGGTCTAATGTGAGCTATTTATGAGGCTTTATATATGGTTAATATTTAAAAGTGACCATTGTTTAATTTTCATAAAACCTTTTTACAAACAAAGATTCTGAGTTAGAAGTACTAGCTGAATTTCTTCAAATCACAGATAAAACCTAATTTTATCTTATTCAGAAAAAGATTCTTTTTATGCTGATGAATTCTTCTCATTTGCTAAACTTTGTCAAACTAATGCCATATTATTTTAGAGTGATTTTTCTACTTAGACCAAAAATGCCAATTGCTTGTCAGTCCCAGATAGAGAAATCACAAAGCAGTAAGATTGACAGAAGCAAATATGATAGACAGCCATTCCACAAACTTAAAGTTACCAATTAAGGAACCAGTTCTCACAAATTGATAGCTTGTATAAAGTGAGTGATTGATGTATCATTTAAGGTCATTTTAGTTAAAATTGACCAAATTCCTCGTATTTTCATTATACATTTTCACAATGTATTTTATTTTATTTGATATATTTCAAAGTTAACTTGCATCACTAGAATTCAAAGAATATAGAGTTCCAGGCATCATCTTTTGATACACTGAAATCAATCTACCTCTACAAAAGAGTTCATAGCTCCACAATTTTCCCATGCTAAAAATGACTTAATCTCTCAAAAGAGGCTGTAAATCTGTCAAAGTAAACCTGGACAACTAATGCCACTGCTCCTTAACTCTAAGTGCTTTTGGTAGCAGTGTCTTTGTCAAAGATTAAATTAAACACTGTCTTTCAACTTAGGTTCCAAATATAGAGCAATGAAGTCATAGTTCATGTCTTATTTTGTGTCAGTATATTAACAGATATATGGAAAAGTACATGGAGTATGCTAAATTAAGTGAATAATGGGTTAAAATTGAGACATTTCATTTACACATTCTTTTCAAAGTATAATCTATGAGATTTTCCTAATCCTGTATCGTTTTTCTCTTTAAAGTAAATGGTGGATTGAGCACAACTGGTAAGAGCTGTGAGGATGAGGAGCCAGCATGCACCTCCTGGAGGTTTTAGCATGTGGAGGCTCTTTTGTTAGAGCACCTGACTCTCTGATTTGCAGGTGGGACTAATGCCTGCTTCCCACCTACAATCTGAATTTTCTAGAAGTTATGAGATTTTAGAGTTGGTATGATTAATATAGTTTTAGAATGCTTATATTTCAGGCTGTATTTCAGAAGATAAATTTTCTTTGGGGGCCAGTCCTTGTATATAATAGGATATCCAAAGACATACCTATTTATGTTAGTACTTAGACTGAATAAGTAAAAATTACTAGCATTCATATATTTTAATTGCCTGATTTAGACAGAATTTAAACTCAAGTTATCTTTACCTTTACAGGGTAATTTCATTGACTTGTTATGAAATATAAGACTAATTGTTTGATGTAGAATAGAAGTTTAGTGAATAAATATCAAACTGTTAAACATCCTATATTTTTTAAATAGAATTGTATACTGTGTTGCATTGGAACTACACATAAAAATAAAACCTGGAAAATCAAAAGCATCTTATACTCTTGTTTGAGGTTCAGATTGTTATAATGGTAATCATTAAAAGTTGATTTTGTTTTAATTTAGATGAACTCAAATCATAGATAATTTTCTTTATATCCAGTATGAAAAGCTTTTTTGGATTCATGGTATTTCAATGTGTAACTGCAGCTTTACTTTAATGCAATTTACAGATCATCTTTAAAGGTTGATTGATAAAGTTTTCATGCACAACAACACGATTTCTGGTGTTAGTTAACATTGTATGTTTCACTGAAGATTTTGTTCTGTCCAGCTAGCTGTTATCTCAATTTACAGTGAATTCAAACTTTGCAGAGATAGCTGTCTAATGTCTGGTCTGTTAGTCTGTTTCAGACATACATCTCTTTCTTCAACTCCATTACTCAATGCTAAGACCATCTTCCAGGTTTATCTTCTCTAGATATTATTTAAATTTGTTATTTCTGGGGATTTGCTTAAAAGCCACAATTCCTTTGCTTTCACATCACTTTCTCAAATAAACTGTTGCCACACATCATTAGTTTCACTGTGCCATTCAGGTCAAGGTCCTGTCAATGTTCTCAAAATGATTCAGTTATTTCAGACAATATTTCCTTATCTTGGATTTCATGCAAATCAAGATGACAATTTTTTAAAGAATCACTAATACTCATATTCTGTTGCTGAAGACTCTTGAAAGAATGTTTTTATCACTGTTGTTGTCATAGTCTACTCATTTCTCACATGTTTCTACTCTGGTCAACCTAACCATATAGTTACTTACTGTCATGTAAAAACTGTGAAAATTATTAGAGAACAAATCTTGCTTTTCTTTTCTTTTCTATTTTTTTGAGGCAACGTTTTTCTGTAACTTTGGATCCTGTCCTGGAACTAGCTCTTGTAGACCTGGCTGCCTTGAGCTCACAGAGATCTGCTTGCCTCTGCCTTCTGAGTGCTGGAATTAAAGACATGTGTCACCACAACCTGGCTCATTTTTTAAAATTTATTAGATTTTTAAAAACTATCAATCTATGTTTCCAGTCCTTCCTATCCTCCCATACCCTCCACAGACCCTCCCACCCCAACCCCTGGTATTGGAGGTCCTTCTGTCTATATATTGTTTTTATTGGTTAATGAATAAAGAACTGGCTTGGCCTATATCATGGGAGGAGGAAGGCAGAGTCAGAGGGACACCATGAAGCCATAGCTGGAGATAGATATGCTAAAACTTTGCTGGTAAGCCACTGCCACGTGGTGATACACAGATTAATAGAGGTGGGTTAAATTAATTTTGTAAGAGTTAACCAATAAAAAGCTAGAGCTAATGGGCCAAGCAGTGATTTAAATGAAGCAATTTCTATGTGACTAGTTTGGATCTAATGAAGTTGGCCAGCTGGGAACCAACAAGTGGCCTCCCTCCTCCAACAACCCCCATCCAATTCTCAAAGAGGGTAGGGCATATTGCTTTGGGGAAGGTCCAAGACCTCAACATTATATCTGGGCTGAGCAAGGTATCCATCCATAGAGAATAGGCTCCTAAAAATCCTGTACATGCAGGAAGGATACATCCTGGTGCCATTGCCAGTGGCCCTCAGTCTGCCCCACCCATGGAAATGTCAACCACATTCAGAGGGACTAGTTTGGTCTTAGGCTTGTTCCTTCCCAGTCTGACTGGAGTTGGTGTACTCCCATTAGCTCAGGTTGACTGTTTCAGCGGGTGAACCCATCATTTTTTTTCCTCTTCACTCACATTCTCATTTCTCTCACTCTTCAACCAGACTTTGGGAGCTCAGTCCAATGCTCTGGTGCTGGTCTTTGCCTCTTTTTCCATCAGTTGCTGGATGAAGGTTCTATGGTGCTATTTAAGATAGTCATCTGTCTGAATAGGGCAAGTTAAGGTCAGACCCCCTCTCCTCTATTGCTAAGGGTCTTACCTGGGAACATACATGTGGATTCCTGGGATTTTTTTCTAGAGCCAGATTTCTTCTAACTCCATAATGACTCCCTCAAAAGATATCTCTTTCCTTGCTCTCATCTCTGTCCCTCCTCCATCTCGACTATCCCATTCCCTCAACTTCTCCTCACCTCTCTCCTTCTACTCTCCTCTTCTGTTTTCACCCCAATTCTCTCCCCACCCCCATGCTCCCAATTTTGTCAGGCAATTTTTGTTTCCAATTTCAAATTGGATTTATATATGCTTTTCTTTCAGTTCACCTTATTACTTAGATTCTCTAGGGTCATGAACTATAGGCTCAATGTCCTTTGTTTATGGCTAGTATCCACTTATGAGTGAGTACATACCATATTCATCTTTGGGGGTCTTGGTTACCTCACTCAGGATAGTGTTTTGTAATTCTATCCATTCACATGCAAAATTCAAGATATCATTGTATTTTACCACCAAGTAGTACTCTAATGTGTAAATGTGCCACATTTTCTTCATCCATTCTTCAGTTGAGGGGCATTTAGGTTGTTTCCTGTTTCTGGCTGGTACAAATAATGTTGTTATGAATATAGTTGAGCAAATGTCTTTGTAGTATGATCAAGCATCTTTTGGGTATGTGCACAAGAGATGTATTGCTGGATCCTAAGGTAGATTGATTCCCAATTTTCTGAGACACCTCCACACTTATTTCCAAAGCGGTTGTACAAGTTTGCATTCCCACCAGCAATGGAGAAGTGTTCCCCTTACTACACATCCTCTCCAGCATAAGCTGTCATTGGTGTTTTTGATTTTAGCCATTCTAAGAGCTGTAAGATCATATTTTAGAGTTGCTTTGATTTGCATTTCTCTGAAAGCTAAGGATGTTGAACATTTCCTTAAATATCTTTTGGCCATTTGAGATTCTTCTGTTGAGAATTCTTTGCATAGTTGTGTACCCCATTTTTTAATTTGGTTATTTAGAATTTTAATGTCTATTTTCTTGAGCTCTTTATATATTTTGGAGATCAGTCCTTTGATGTGGGGCAGTTGAAGATCTTCTCTCATTCAGTAGGCTGCCTTTTTGTCTTACTGACTATGTCTTTTGCTTTACAGAAGCTTTTCGGTTTCAGGAGGTCCCATTTATTTATCATTGCTCTTAGTGTCTGTGCTACTGGGGTTATATTCAGGAAGTGGTCTAATGTGCCCATTCATTGAAGACTACTTCCCACGTTCTCTTCTATCAGGTGTAGTGCTGTTGGATTTACATTGAGGTCTTTAATCCATTTGTACTTGAGTTTTGTGCATAGGGATAGATATGGATCGATTTTCTACATTTTCTACATGTTGATATCTAGTTATACCAGCACCATTTGTTGAAGGTATTTTTTCCTTTGTATAATTTTAGCTTCTTTGTCAAAAATCAGGTGTTCCTAGGCTTGTGAATTAATATCTAGGTCTTTGATTCAATTCAATTTGTCAGCCTCTCTTTTTTATGCCAGTACCAAGCTCTTTTCATTACTGTAGCTCTGTAATAGAGCTTGATATCAGGAATGGTAATGCTGCCAGAAGTTCCTTTATCATAAAATATTGCTTTTGCTATTCTGAGATTTTTGTTTATCCATATGTAGTTGATTATTATTATTTCAAGTCTGTGATGAATTTTGCTGGGATTTTGATAGGGATTGCATTGACTGTATAGATTGCTTTTGGTAGGATTGCCAATTTTACTATGTTGATTCTACCTATCCAAGAGCATGGGGGAATCTTTCCATTTTCTGGTATCGTCTAGAATTTCTTTCTTCAAAAGACTTAAAGTCCTTGTCAAATAGGTTTTTCACTTCTTCAGTTTGTGTTACCCAAAGATATTTTATATTATTTGTGACTATTGTGAAAGGTGATGTTTCTCTGTTTTCCCTCTAAGATTCTTTATCATTGGTGTATAGGAGGGCTACTGATATTTTTTGAGTTGATCTTGTCTCCTACACATCACTGAAGGTTTTTTATCAGCTGTAGCATTCTCTGGTAGAGTTTTTGGGGTCACATATATACTATAATATAATACACAAATTATATAAGTTTTACTTCTTCCTTTCCAATTTGAATCCCCTTCATTTCCTTTTGTTGTATTTTTGCTATTGCCATAATTTCAAGAACTATTTTGAAGATATATGGAGAGAGTGGACAGCCTTGTCTTGTTCCTGATTTTAGTGGAATCGCTTTGAGTTTCTCTCCATTTAATTAGATGTTGGATGTCAGCTTGATGTACATTGTTTTTATTATATTTAGACATGTTCCTTGTATCCCTGATCTCTCCAAGACCTTTATCATGAATGCATGTTTGATTTTGTTGAATGCTTTTTCAGCATCTAATGAAATGATCATATGTTTTTTTTTCCTGTCAATTTATTTATATGATGGATTACATTGATAGATTTTGGTACGTTGAACTGGCTTTGTATCTATGGGGTGAAGCCAATTTGATCATGGTGAATTTTTTTTAATATATTCTTGGATTCAGTTTGGTAGTATTTTATTGGGTATTTTTACATCCATGTTCATGAGTGAAATTGGCCTATAATACTCTTTCTTAGTTGAGTATTTGTATGATTTCAATATCAGGGTAAGGATAGCCTCATATAAAGAATTTGGCAAAGTTTCTTCTGTTTCTATTATGCAGAAAACTTTGAGGAGTATAGTTGTTAGCTCTTCTTGGAAGTTCTAGTAGAATTATGCACTAAAACCATCCAGTCCTGGACTTTATTTGGTTGAGAGTTTTTGATGACAGCTTCTATTTCCTGGTAGTTTATGAGTCTATTTAAAATGCTTACCTGGTCTTAAATTATTTTTGGTAGGTGATATCTATCTTGAAAAATGTCCATTTTTTTTTACATCTTCCAATTTTGTGGAGTAGAGATTTTTGTAGTATGATATAATAATTCTCTGAATTTCCTCAGGGACTATTGTTATGTCCCCCTTTTCATTTCTGATTTTGTTAATTTGGATGTTCTTTTTCTGTTTCTTTGATTTGTTTGGATAAGTGTTTGTCTACCTTGTTGATTTCATCAAGGAACCAGATCTTTGTTTTATTGATTCTTTGTTTTGTTTTCTTTGTTTCTATTTTGTTGATTTCAGCCCTCAATTTGATAATTTCCTGTCTCTATTCCTCCTGGGTGATTCTGCTTCTTTTTGTTCTAGAGTTTTCTTCATTCAGTGTGTTTTGAAATAAATGCTTTTTGTAAGATTATAATTATATTAGCAAATTCCATTCTTTAAGGAAAAAATTTAACTTTATCAGTAAAGATTTCTATTATGTATATGTACACATGACTGCAATGTCTTGAACTTCAGAGATCTCTGCTTTTGTCTTTTGCATATGGAGTTCACTAATTCATGTCCTAAAAAGGAACTATGATCAAGAAGAAATAGAATCCAGTGAGAAATTCTTCTTCAAATTCCCCTTCAGCATAAATTCAGATGACTTAGAGATATACTCATCCATTAGTCTTCTCTTCAGATCATATATGTCATGTAGCAACCATGTGTCTTGTTAAAATATCATGGCCAAGGGTGTGATGCACAATAACATTTTTTCCAGCCTCATTTTCTTCTTGCTCCCCTGTGAGTTCACTTGCACTGAAATCTTGCCATTTACACATTACACACTATGAGCTTTTGTGTGTTTATTTTATTTTGTCTCAACTTTCTTGGGCAGTAGGGCTAGAATAACCTCCCCTAAACATTATAACATACAGTTGTGTATTTCAGATAAATGTCTTGGAACTAATATATCTTTATACATATATTTTCTTCAGTCATCTCAAATACTTAGACTTAACCTTTGCCTTTTGTGTCAGTAGCCATAATTTCTATTTCAGAAATGAATACTTCTTAATCTGTGATTAATACCCAAACTTCACAGATAAGAGAAAGTTGTGCAATTTTAGGCTATTATTATTATAATATCATTCAATCTGAGATAACGGACTGGAAATAGTACACATGGGATCCACTGCGTACAGAGACTATTCTCCTCTTCTTTTATACCATATCTTTATTTAATAAATAATACATCACTTAACATCTTTGCAGAAAATGTATTACAAACAGTACTAATAAAGATTAAGATACCTATTTTTTATAAATGGTGAAAAAAGCTAATAAAATAAACATTTCTAAATTTATGTATATTTTCTCACCTTGTTTAAGATGTACTAGAAAAATGTTTTAAATCATTAAATAAGAGGAATTTAGTTTTAATATGTGTATGCGTGTGCATATTTAAACAATGGAGGTATATTGAAAATTTGATTGTTCAGTTAATTTTGATTTACTTTGTTCCTACTTAACAACAACCCTGTAGAAACTTTTAAAAGAAAATATGAGTCAAGAAAGGATAACAAAGAAACAATACACTATATGTCCTTCCCTCTCCCTTTAAGGAACACAGGGAGCTCTACTTTGTTTTTCATTTTATTTATATAATTTTTAACTGTAATTTGAACATAGGAGCATTAGTGGTTTTAAATAACAAAGACAGTTTTGAAAATACAATTAGTTCTTCCTTATGTTTCAATGTTTTGATTCAGGGACTTATCACCATGTCTGGGAAAAAAAAAGGAGTACAAGAAATGTTATACACATATTCGTACCTCAAAAGAATCATTTGTTGAAGTCTCTACTCTTAATATAATGAAGGGAGGCATTTGGAAGGTAAATAAATTATGAGAGTGGAACCTGATGAGTGCTATTGCTTGTAATTAGAAGACACAGTTGCTTACTTTTGTTCACTTTTGTATCATGTGAGGAAGATGCTAGAGAAGATAGTCATATTGTTCATTCAGAAATAAGGTACCAGTACTTTCAAGAACTCCACATAGTGTCATTTTGGATTTCCTAGCCTCTTGACTGTTGAACATCACACCCTTGATGTTTAGTTACTGACGTTATGGTATTTATGCTCTATCAGTCAAATGAAGGTAAGAAATATGATAGTTCTTGATTAACACAGTGTTGCCTTCTAATAAACCTATCTAAGCTAACAATATCATCAGAAATATTATTAGCTAAGCTTGTATTACATCTCCCACACCTACAAAACATAATAGTTAATTGACAGAAATCACTCTAAAGTCACAGTTGTTTACTTTTATGACAATGTGGCTGGCTCCAGGGTAGCCTCACCCTTACCTCTTAGCATCAGACTAGAGTATTAAACTGTGCATCCCTAGCCTTAGAAATAATTAATAAAAAGAAAACCTCAAAATATACTTTCTACAGAATGAATAGTTTTTACAGCACAGTTAAGTTATAAATCTACATTGAACTGTGGACCATCTACAGTGGACACCATTCAAATGATCTGTTACAAATATCAGAAAGAGTAAACCTTAAATCTTTCTAGTAGTATCTTTTAAAATTGTTTTATTGATTTTATTGAGATATACATTTTCTCTGCTCCCCCTTTTTCCTCTCTCCTCCCCTTCTACCCTTTCCAATGGTCCCTATGCTCCCAATTACTCAAAAGATCTTATCTTTTTCTACTTCCATTGCAGATTAGATCCATGTACGTCTCTCTTAAATCCTCATTATTGTCTAAGTTCTCTGGTATTGTGAATTGTAGGCTGGTTTTCTTTGCTGGTTTTATGTCTAAAAGCCACTTATGAGTGAGTACATATGATGTTTGTCTTTCTGAATCAGAGTTACCTCACTCAATATGATTCTTTCTCGATGCTCCATTTGCCTGCAAATTACATTTGACTTCCTGTCCTGTAAAGAGTCTTGACTCTACAGGGGAATCCCAGGTGTCCAAGGAAATGGCCCCAACTTGTTCCTTGGGCAGCTAAGGGGAGGGCGCCTCAACTGGCCCCATACTATAGCCACACTGATGAATATCTTGCATATCACCATAGAACCTT
>LOEQ01004170.1:273153-283978 GCA_001685075.1 Bramus lutescens | reverse complement strand
CTGGACTGGGACTGATGGAGCATGTGATCAAACCAGACTCTCTGAACGTGGCTGACAAGGAGAGCAGACTGAGAAGCCAAGGACAATGTCACTGGGTTATGATTCTACTGCATGTACTGGCTATGTGGGAGCCTAGTCTGTTTGGATGCTCACCTTCCTAGACCTCGATGGTTGGGGGAGGATCTTGGACTTCCCAGAGGGCAGGTATCCCTGACTGCTCTTTGGTCTGGAAAGGGAGGGGGAGGAGAAATGGGGGAGGGGGTGGAAAATGGGAGGAGGGAGGAGGTGGAAATTTTTAATAATAATAATAAAAAGAATTCACCTGAGGTAATATCACTGGTACTCATTAAGGTCAAGAGGCAAGGGCCCTTCACTGTCTCTACATGGTTGCTGGGTATGCCTGACTTTCAGACTTCCTTACTTGGACTCAAACAAATGTAGCACATTTCTCTTTCAGATTCTTTTTCTTTTACCTTTCAACAAGCATGTAAGATGCTAAATATTTGAGGAAGTAGTTTTAAAAATGATATCTATTGTAGTGGTTTGAGAATTCGAATTTTTATTAATAAGCATTCTTTTAAAAGTAATAAGTGTTAACTTTAGACAAGTACTTCAGTTCCTCGTTGTTTCACACGTATGATTAAGAAGTATTGCAGAAATTTAAATCTATAACTTAGAATTTTACAGAAAGAATTGAGATTGGTTACTTAATAATAGCACCAAGGAATAGAATCAGTAACAATTCATGCATGTGAACCAAAGTTATTTCTAGATGAAGCAGTTCTGTAAATATTACATAATTATTCAGACAACTACAAAATAAAAATCCCTTTATTAGTAATGTAAATTAATCTGTAAATTTAATGCTGAGAAATATCATCATTATTTAACTTGGAAACATTATAGAAATACAATTTCTCTTGTTCTACACTAGATTTACTGAATGATGGATAACACAAGTGGAAATCAGAATTCTTTTCCCAATCAGAGAATATTTTTTAAACACTTACAAAATGACATTGTGATATAGCAACACACCTGTACCATGTGCAATGCTAAGACAAGTGGTCTTACACAGCATTTCATATATTTCCCAGTTGTTTATGATGAGAACATTAAGAATATTGCCCTCTAGCCATTTTGAAATGCTCAGTATGTTTTATTCCCCACTGCCAAGCCCCTATGTGATAGAACCTGAGAGCTTCTTTATTCTGTTTAACAGCTACAGTGCATCAACTGTCCAGTATCTCCTGTATTAGTTATGTTTCTACTGCTGTGATAAAACACCATGAAAAAGTAACTTACAGAGGCAAAGGTTTATTTGGGCTTCTGAATCCAGATGGATAAGAGTCCATCACCCCTACAGCAGGGAAGCATGACAGCAAGCAGACATGATAACTGGAGCAGCAAACTGAGAGGTCACAAATGGATGGATACTCAAGTAGCAAGCAGAGAGTACAAAATGATAAAGGCATGAGTCTTTGAAGCCATAGAGCTCTCATCTAATGATATACTTCTTCCCACCATTCCACACCTCTGAAGTTCCTGCTGAGTCTCCACATATTCAAATGCCTGAAACAATGAGGACATCTCATTCAAATGACCACATCCTCCAGTTGCTCCTATTCAGTACCTCCTCTAGGAAAGATATTTTCACTCTCTTCTGATAAGCCAGTTTTTTAAAGAGTTTCTGAATATTGGAGTTGCCTTTTAAAATAGATTTCTTCAGATTATTCTTGTGAGAAATAAAATTCAAAACTCAGTTTTCTTTGTGAATGGCGTACTTTAACTCATTCCCAGTTATTGTATCTCAGATGATCTGCTTCCATGAAGGAAGCCAAGCATTACCTAGCGACGACTAGGATTTAATTTTGAACTTAATTCTTTACCTATGTGAATGTTTATCACATGGTTTGAGTGAGAGAACACATTGAAGGTGAGTTTAATCAAGGTAGATAACTAACTGGGATAATTGATTCACACTCTGCATTACTTAGATTGCATATAAATTGCCTTTAACCTGTGATTTTGTGCAAATGGTGTACTTGTTGTGAGACAGGATGTTAATGAATTCAGGGAATTGTGAAATGTGTTTGATGTTTTAGAACAAATCAGAAATGCATATCACTATACAACTAAGGAAGCACTTGGAAATCAACACATCTAATAATAACTGTTAATATTGTTTTAGAATGAATAACCTTCACAAATAAGTAATATTTGCCCAATTATTTTATTGCAAATGATGTTAATAGCTCTTCTTTTTTCAACATAATATTTTCACTTATTATACACAGTGTTACATAATGCACACTGATTGCATTCACTACTCCATCTTCCCAGGTCCAGCCCCCTTCCCTTGTGACCTCCCTCAAAGAAAATAAGAATAGAGAGAAAAGAGCTCTTCCAGTTCAAATTTTCTTGCCCATGTTGTCACTGGAGCATGGTCAAACTCCCAGTGGCTACACTTTTAAAGAAAATTGAGTCTTCCTTGCCCTTTACAGTCAGCGACAACACTGATCATAGACTTTCACATGGTTTCTGGCAGCAAAGCCTGGATATCAACACAGCCTTCAGCCATAGCAGGGACCACAGACACCATCATGCCCCCTATTGCAGCTCAGGCCATGGACATCAACTATTCTTTTACTTTGTAAATCAAGGTTTTGTATTAAGGAGGATTAAGTGAAATTTGAAATGGAGGCAATGTCAACAGTTAAACCATTAAAATTTAATGATGACATTCCTATGTAAGTATTTCACTTAGGCCGCTTTTAAATTAATTATACAGAACTAATACATTTTATATTATGTAAGTCAGATTAAATCTCTTCAGATTCTTGCTGCCATCCATATCCTTACCCATGTGTGTATATATGTATGAGTGTGTGTGTGTGTGTGTGTGTATATATATATATATATATAGTATGTGTGTGTGTGTTGTGTGTGTGGATACATTTGATAATTCATTTGTGTGTGTTCATGTTGAGATGAATGTGCATGTGGGTGTGGTGTTTGATGGCCTGCAAATGGAGGCCAAAGGCTAACATTGGATTCCCTTTTAAATGTATTTTTGCCTTAGATTTTTGAGACATGATGTCATATTGAATCTGAAGCTTGTCAATTTCACCAGAATGGCTAGGCAGTGAGTTCTAGTTATATACCTGTCTCAACACACACAACATCCCATTCCCACAACCAGTGCTGGAAATTCACTGAGATACCAAATGTGCTATGTCTCTTTTTGGTGCTGGATATCCAAACGTGTTCATGATGCTTGCAAAGTGAACACTTTGCTCATTGAGCCATCTTCTCAATACTGCATTTTCTGATGTGTGTCTAGCCATTTGTCTTTGAATATTTGCTGAAAAATAAATTACATACTGTAAATACCTTTTAAAATTTTGGAGCTGGAGAAATGGTTCAGTAATTAAGAGAGCTTGTTGCTCTTATTGTGGACCTAAAGTTATTTCCTAGCACCCAAACCTGGCAGCTTATAGCTACTGGTGACTCCAGCCAATAAAAAACCATTACATTTTCTTGATTTATAGGCAATAACATTCATGAGCCCATAGGAACATATACAATCACAAAAGTAATAAAAATAAGATAAATACTATTTTTACATTTTTCTTTTTTATTACTTATTTAGTTTATTAAGAATATTTCACACATGTGTGTTTAAATCAAATCAAGGCCCCCATTTCCTATCTTCTAATTTTCCCCTACTTCCCTAACCAATTTTCTCTCCTAACTTTATGATAATATATATAAATTTGTGTATATTGAAAACTACTGAATAAAAAGTGCAGGCTCTTTATGTATGACTGTGGAGCCATATACACAACTGGCCAGTCTTCAGAGAACAAGAGATTATGGAGTGTTTCAATCTAAATGGAACATATATATTCCACCCTTGTTCTTCAAGGCTCAGGGACAATATATGTAGAAAAAATTTACAAGCTAGAAGTAAAAATCAAAAAACAAAACAAAAATTATTAACTTGTTAGTCAATGCACAGATGAATTCACAGGTCCTGTGTACATACAATTTCAGACAAGTCAAATTTCCAGCATTGGCGGCGGGAGCTCATGAAACTGTACTTTCAAGCAAAAAGATTATTGGCAGTTGATGGCCCAT
The DNA here is from genome assembly GCA_001685075.1 of Bramus lutescens. Lineage (NCBI taxonomy): Eukaryota > Metazoa > Chordata > Mammalia > Rodentia > Cricetidae > Bramus > Bramus lutescens. The sequence goes on along the minus strand of LOEQ01004170.1, from coordinate 279,838 downwards.
AGAAGACGAAGTTACTCATGCTTTAAGAAAATAAATCTTAACAAATTAAAGATATATATACCCTTTAAAATAAGAAAATATGTAAATACATTAACTTTGCTTAATATTTTACATGAATAAAAATAATTTGTTTAATATTATAATAATAAAATAATATTTTAGTTTGATCTAGGAAAATTTATTTAGTTAAGTAATACATGTTTTCTAAATTACTGCCAAATAACAATAACATAACTAAAAATTATCATATTATTAGCCTTGCATATCCATGGCTAAAGTAAACTGAAATTGAAGGAGTATCATTTTGTATCATTTCAGTGAGTTCTCATTAAGTGAATTGTGTAAATATCCTTTCAAAAAGTAAATTATCGCAGCTAACAATTGCTCTGAAGTGTAAAGAATATGTATCCACATGATATGTGATACTTATTCATTAAATATAAAGTATAAGGATATACTCAATAACTATTTGTCTTTACATAAAATAAAGAATAGAAAAAGTTAAATCCTTTTCCATGTTCTAAATATATACAGTAGCTTGACCTTAAAGAGAGCCAGACATTCTTAAATTGAAAAATGTGTACAATGTTTGTTCTTGAATTTTAAGCGTATGAAAAATTTAAGCATATATTTAATTTATTATTCCTACGTGTAGTGATTAAGTTTAAGAGTAAGAGTAGAACAAACAAAATATTCTTTCTAGTATCACCCTTCAAAGAGGCCTCTTCATTTTATTGTAGATTAAAGTGTGTCTGTCTGCCAGTACAGCCTATGTTTCAAACAGGACAAAATCATCACCAAAGCAGAGAGGTCAGCACAATACGCTAAACATCAACGATCTTATATGGAAAAGTCAAGATCTTATAAAACATAGGAACAAAGAGACAAAAAAAAGAAAAAATCAAAAAATAAAGAAACTTTATGAAAGTCATATATAAAAAGGAACTGTATTATATATTAATACATAACTGAAAATTCATATCTATCGTTTATGAAATATGACTCATGACAGCTTACATATTTAATAAATTATACAATTAAGAAAGGTACCTTGTCAGCCTAGGAAATACATACAGGATTATTATATTATTGATTCAGTATACACAGAAACAAAGTTAAGAAAGAAAATAAAAATTAAGAGACACTGGGGATGGACCAGTGTAATTGAATCTATGTTTAGTTTGATTTCTAGAAGCCAGCAACAGAGAAGACATGTTGCTCCGGACTAGTCAGACAGCTTGAGCTGTCAGCTTTCTAGAAATGACAGAGCACATTAATTATCAGATTGAGAAAAAACTATTCCCACAGAAGCCATAGAAAATGACATTTAATTTTAGGAGCATCAACTGAGAGCAGCAGAGCAATGAGAAAAACATGTTAAGATTGTCTAAGGGGAAAAGGATGACTTTTCATGAATCACAATGGAACCATTTTGTATAAGAAAGCAATAATCAAAATATGCTAGCTCATATACCAACATTGTATAGAATATTATTAGTTATCAACTAGTATTAGCATATTCAGATGAGCTATTAAACTAGTGTTTGGGAAGGATTTGGTTGTCTTAATTACATTAAACAAGATTGCTCAGCTAATATAAAAATTAACATTTATGGCCATGCCATGAATAAAGATTTCATAAAGTTTTCTACAGAAAAGGAAGATATTCAAATGAGAAGCATGGTCAGCCCAAGGGAAGAAAGTTCCAATCTCAGTGGGAACAAAGACTGAGTCACAGCTGTTTTGAAAGCAAAGTTGTGCCTGTCCCCTCTGCCTTGAGTGGCAAACTTACCCATGATTCTCAGCTGAATTTCTTCATTTCACTGCCTGACTTGTTTTCCAGTATCTTCTCTCCCTATACCTGTTCAGTGTGCTACACTCATAGTACACTCTCTCCTTGATCTGTCATATGCCAAGGGTTGAGAACAAAACAGTAGTTTGAAATGTATTTGTTCAATTATAAAATTTTAGATATGTGAGTGCTGCATGTGGCTCCTTGAGTATGCTGTTAACCACTTGAATTAACATGACGGTGGGGTTTGAACAATGGAGTGTCTGCAGCCTTTCAGATTCTGAATCCTATTGTTCAGGAACATCTATGGCATTTTCCTAAAATCCTCTGCTGTTTGGGCAAACCCAGATTTCTTTTGGACCAATTATTGTGCAATATTGTCAACCAGCAATTACCAGGACGTCATCATGCCTTTGCCTCACACTGAATTTTAATAAATGCTATTAACTAATAAGCCTTAAATATTCATTGATATATGAAGATTTATCTCTTCAAATATTTGTACATGCCTTGGAATTGATGCTTCGGTTGGTGTTAATTGAAATATCATTTTAAAAATTTGATGTGTAAAAAGAACCTTGGAATTTGTCACTTATTAGTGTTAGTCATCTGGGAAATTAATCTAATTGATAGACATAGTCTTAAATTTCCTCATAGCCTTCATCTGAGTGTTTAGCATGCTGAGACTTCAATGACTAAAGTGTTTCATACTCTAAGTAACTTAGAGAGTTTTAAAGATTTTTTTTCTGCTGAAGTAATATTGTACATGTATAATAATAAAACATCTATCAGTATGATATAACTGTTAGAGACCAACAAGTAAATTTTGTTGTTTTGAATGTCAGAAGACCATGAAAGTCTGGATTCTCTGTCTTCCTTTAATGATAGGCAGCCTTGCATTCTTTCTAACATTGTTATTGCTTATCCTTCTCTTCTTAAATTTTCTGACTTTTAGTTACAGCCATTAAAAATGTATGTTGCAAGGCATCACTTGTTCATTCTGGCCACCCAGAACCAAAATAACCACACAGATACTGTATTAATTAAATCACTGCTTGGTCCATTAGCTCTAACTTCTTATTGACTAACTCTTACTTATTAATTTAACCCATTTCTATTAATCTGTATATTACAGAATAATGTATTTAATGTGGTGGCCTATTAGTAAAGACTCAGCATGTCTTACTCCATGTGGCTCCGTAGCGTCTCTTGACTCTGCCCTACTTCCTCCACCATTCAGTTCCATCTTCCCCACATACCTAACTTCTGTCCTATCAACAAGCCAAGGCAGTTTCTTTATTCACTAATGATAATTACAGCACAAAGAGGGGACTCCCACATCAAAAGTATATAATCACTAATATCCTACTCTTCTGCTGTATAGTCTTTGCTATTATTAGCATCATATACATGTGGTCATCCTTCCACAGAGGCAAGTAAAACTTTTATATTATATGTGATTTCATTTTGCCTGATCAATGACCACTGTAGAAGAAAAATTACAGTAACTTCAAATGTCCTTACTAACTCATAGTAGATGAACTGACGGAATTCCAACTATATTATAACTACTTACATGGCTTGCTTATGAGTTATAACATGTTTTAAACTACCAAAATGTTGTTGAGTTGAAGAAGTAAGCACGTAAACAACTGACTTATTTGTAAGCAAATGTAAATACCTACCTATGAGCTTTTATACCACTAAGTAATTACTTTACTTTGGACATTAGGGCCTGGTGTTGCTACAGACTGATATAGCTGTGAGTCCTTAGAAGACAGTATATTAGTGGAAGACTGGGTTAGAATGACTTGAGAAACAGATCTTTATTTTCATTATTTCTTACTGTAGCTCCATTCCATAAAGAGATAAGCAAATAAAGATGTTATAGATGAGAGATAAAGCCTATGTCTATTTCAGGGAATATGTTACAAGTGTCAAAAGATATGTAATAATTTTGATTGGTAATACCACTTCACAAAGAAAGAATAGCCTGTTTTTATTCATTTAGCTACATTATTACAAAGAAGTGGATGCTTGTCAAGATAATTACAAGTATCTAATTCATCTGTCTCTGGGATTTGTACAAAATAGTAGACGCTGTATTAGGCAATACTATCTCAGTTGACTCTCCCAAGAAATGAGCAAATAACTATTTCCTATGGAGAAGCTATTGCTCTTTTTAAAACGCTTTCAAACTCACAGAGAAATAAAATTTAAATCAAAGGTTGAATTTCAAGCCCTTAGTGTTCTACCGTATGAACTGTCTGGCATAGACCTTGTAGTACCATCGCTGAAGCTGTGTGTTGGAATTCTCCCATATTCCAAGTGGAAGACTTCACAGCAAAGGAATATCATCAGCTAGATCTTATAGAATTGTTATAAATGGAGGGAGGGAGTGCTTAAAGAGACTACTGGAAAAGGGAGTATTTCAGAGTCAGGTAGGAACCTGGAACAAGGGAATCTCCCTGGAGTCTACAAAGATGACCCTAGCTAAGCCTCATAGGCATACCAGACATGAAGCCAGAACTACCTACCTCCTGTTATTAGGCAAAACTTCAAGTGGAGGGATTAGGACACCAATTCAGCCACATCAGCTTTAACATACAATCTGTTCTGACTGTGGGATATACTGAAATAAGGGTTGCTTAGAGACTATGGGAATGGCCAATCAATGACTGGTTCAGGATAAACCCATGCCAGGTACCTCTGATACTGACTGGAACACTAAAACCTACAGACTGGACGATTCAATGATTCAAAGACCCAGGATAAAACCACGCTTGTCTGGAGGAAAAAAGATTAGTCAAAGTAACAATGCCTAATGATATTCTGCTATGCTCATGGATTGAATATCTGTTTATCTGAATGGTTTCTCGTCATGGAACATCCACAATGAATGATTTGTGCAATTTGAAATGGTGACAGAGCAGCAGTAAGGATGCAAGTCTTACAGACTATGCTATTTCTGCATAATGTTTAACAGCCTTTCTCCAGTAACATTATGTGTGTCATACTGCACAGAAAACTGAATGTCTGTAGAAAAACAAAAGAAAAATAAAGTCTTTGTTTCATTTCTCAAAGAATGGTTGTCATTTTTGTAGATATTAGCTCTTGTATGAGATTTGTAATATGCAACCTGGATAATACAAATGCTGTTTTACAATGAACTGGTTTTCAAATTAACATTAAAATCATTAAAGTTATAAATTACTTCAATGATCTGAGAGTGGGTATTAAGCATGAGTATATATTTCATTATCCTATATGTTAATAGAACTAAAAATCTATTTCCTTGTGATTAATTTTAGATTAATGCAGTGGGTTATAATTAAATTCATTTAAACATGTATAAATTATGCCTTATAAACTATTGTTGTTAATATTAATTTATAATTTCAATTCAATTATTCCCAATAGGAATGGAGTAAATGTATCAAACCTTAATTCACTGGGCTTCTGAAATAATTTAACAGTTTACATGAAGTCTCAAACTTGAATTTTCTTTTCACTTTGTTACTCTGAAGACATTCCTTTGGCAATTTTCACAATACAATTTTGATGAAACTTAGTCTTCTTTGAATTATTTCTTTTTTTGTTTCCTGAAACAGGGTTTCTTCTGTGTAACAGTCCTGGTCTTATATTTCATTTTAAAATATATTGCTGAAAACATTGAAATATGGAGCCTTCCACCCAAAACAGGAAACAAACAATAAATCAAGAAAACCCTATTTGTCAATGATATTTTCACAAGGTAGTGGTAGCATTAATTTTCAATTTGACAAGATCTAATGTTTCAGAGAAGAAAAGCACAAAAGAAAGACATATTCAAAATTGTATTCACTAAGTCACCCTCTGGGCATGCAAGGGAATGATTATTTGGGGTGGGAAAACCCAGCCTACAAGTGGACAATACCACTCCCTTGTTTGGGGTTCAAGATTTTTACTGAATATTTGTTCTCAGAACCACTAGTGTAGTTATCAGTCCTTAACAAAAAAAGCTTATTTTCACAGTAGAGAGAGACAAAAACAACATAGCAGCAACTTGTTAAAATCCATGGAATGAGTGACATCACCATGGGGTCTAAGTCTCATTTGATATATCTATAGGACAAGCTTGCCATCTAAGTCTCAGAAAATATCACCAATAATGGAAAAGAAAGATTACAAGACCAATAGAACCAAAGAAATCTGCCTTATCCATAGGACAAGAAAACTATATCCATGATATTTAAACAATATGCTTCCCTAAACAAGACCTTAATAATGACACAAGGTGATATACTAACATGAATGGGGTGCATCTCCAGCATCCTTACCCATAGCTGAAAAGCTGCAGAAAATTAATGGCTGCTGAGAAAAAGAAAATTAGTTTTCCCTAGGGATGAACTTCTTACTTAATTTGTCAATCAACACCAAATGGTTTTATATATATATATATATATCAATGAAAAGACTCAACAGGCTGTATTCATATATTTATTCACACAGAAAATACAATAATAATAATCAAAGGAAAAGAGGTTATAGAATTGCAAGCTTAGAACATCAGGTCACACATACAGTGCTAAAGGTAGGCCAGGGGTTGAGGCATGGGAGGGGCTGGAGAAAAAAAAAAGGAGTTAAGAAACAATGTAAATACCAAAACACACAAACATACAAACACACACACACATACACACACACACACACGTATATTAGAAATAAATTCAACATAAAAAGGGAGTGTTTGTGTAGGGTAGAGATAGACAGAATACAGATAGACATACACACATATGTATACATATATAATAGAAGTAATAAACTCAATGTTATGAAAGGCATTGTTATGGTTGCAAGATGTGAGGGCAATTGGAGGAGAGAGAGAGAGAGAGAGAGAGAGAGAGAGAGAGA
>LOEQ01004170.1:187062-198208 GCA_001685075.1 Bramus lutescens | reverse complement strand
CCTGGATTTTGGAAGTAGACAAGATTTCCAGGCAAAAATTGGGAGCTTGGGGGTAGGGTTGGGGTGGGGGTAAGGGGTGTTGGGAGAGACAAGGGAGAAGGGGAGGATGTGGAGATCTTGGGGGAATAGGACGGTTGGAATGGAGGAAGGGTCAATATGCAAGATGGAAGTATATATCTTAATTAATTTTAGGGTTGGAAAGAGACTTGACTCTAGAGGTGTTCCCAGGTGTGTAAGGAGATGTCCTCAGTTTGTTCCTTGGGCAGCTGAGGAAAGGGTTCCTGAATTGACCCCATCCTATAGCCACACTGATGAATATCTTGCATATCGCCATAGAACCTCCATCTGGCGATGAATGGAGATAGAGACAGAGATCCACAATGGAGCATTGGAATGAGCTCCCAAGGTCCAAATGAGGAGCAGAAGGTGGGAGAGCATGAGTAAGGAAGTCAGGACCGTGAGGGTTGCACCCACCCACTGAGACGATGGGGTTGATCTAATGGGAGCTCACCAAGGCAAGCTGGACTGGGACTGATGGAGCAAGTGATCAAACCGGACTCTCTGAACGTGGCTGACAAGGAGAGCTGACTGAGAAGCCAATGACAATGAATCTGGGTTTTGATTCTACTGCATGTCCTGGCTTTGTGGGAGCCTAGTCTGTTTGTAATCTCACCTTCCTAGACTTGGATGGAGGGGGGAGGACTTTGGACTTCCCACTGGGCAGGGAACCCTAACTGCTCTTTGGACTCTAGAGAGAGGGGGAGGGTGAGTGGTGGTAGGGGAGGGAATGGGAGGAGGGAAGGAGGTGGAAATTTTTTAATAAAAAAAGAAATAAAGCTATAATGAATACTAGTAAACACACTCAGAGCATCTTAATTATATCCATTTTTGAGCCTTCTTTAATTTTTTGACTTCAGAGACGTATGATTCGGACGGTTGCTAAGCTAAACCAACATTCATATTTTAAATGTGTCTTGACTTCAAAATGTGGGTCCATGATTATGTTGCCTTAAAAAAGAGGTTCTGCTTTTGTTTCCACAGGGGATAAAAATATTTAGCTTACTTCTAGACTAATGTGGTTCAATCGACCCAGGCCCCTTGGAAGGTCTCCATAAACCCTAAAACATGCTTTACCAAATAAAACAATAAACAATCAAATAAAACCAATTTAAAAAACCTATACCCAAATTCCATAAATAATTGTTTATAAATGTTCATTTACATTTCAAGGGAGATATTATATAGTGACAAATAATTTGCATTGGTATGGATCTTGGTTTATTGATAAAAATTTAAGTTCAATTTTGTCGTATATACATTTCTGATCTGAAGTAAGTTATTGTATTTATACAGCTAATTTAAAAATATAATGCATAATTAAATTCAAATTCATAGGTAATTATGTCAAGATAATAGTCAAGCTTATGTTTTATGTTAGTTAGGTCTTCTAGATGTACAGAGGTATATTTCAGAAGGATTCTTATTCATCAGATCTTTCAAAGACTAACAGAATATGGCATTCAATATATTTTAAAAACTTAGGACTTTTCTTGACAATGAGACACAGGTGCTCCTGGCAACAACAATCTAATTCAAGAAGATGTTGGATATTGAAGAGGCTCCTTATGGAGTTTGCTCGCCATTTGGGCAAGACACTGCTCTTGCCTGGACTGTTTGATTTTATGCTGTATGAACTGGAATTGTAATATCCACATAAAAATGACTGTTAAAGTTGCCTAAAGAAGGTAAGACAGTCCTTTGGGGTTCCTACTTCTTAAAAGAGTCTGCAAGACATTCTGTAGAACACAGAAAAAAGCGACTAAAAATGCTAATATAAGTGAAACTGTCTTTGAAATTTCCTGGTTCATGGAAAAGTTTGCTGGATACTATGGGCCTATAGGATACAGATGAATATCCCAGTGTTGCAGAGAAATTTTAGGTGACTGTCCAGATAGAAAGTTGTCTCTGTCAGCTCTAGAGCTTTGGAAGTTGCTTACAATGCACTCCCCATTTTCTTAGGCACTATTATAACCTTCTGGTGGTCTTTGATAGAGTTTAAGAATAGATAGTTATAATTATAGTTTTCCTTATTTATGATAAAATATATAGAAGATATAAATACTATAACTGTAATTCTGGCTTGATACCTGTTTTGTTATATATAATGCTACTATACTAAAGTTATAACCTTCATTTTTATTTAGACAGAAAAGGCAGGTGATGTGGGATTCTCCTCTGTATGGTGTGAATACCATTGGTTAATAAAAAAGCTGTTTTCAGTGAGTTGCTTAACAGAATGTATCCAGGCTGGAAAAGATATATAGAGACAGCAGGCAGAGTGTAGTCACTGCATGAGACAGATGCCAGATGCCTGAAGGAAACTTAACAATAGGCCACAACCACTGATTAATAGAAATGGGTTAATTTAAGATATAAGAGCTAGTCAATAAAAAGTGTGAGCTAATAGTCCAAACATTGTTGTAATAATAGAATTTCTGTGTGATTATTTTGGTTCTGGGTGGCTGAAAGCAAATAAGCAGCCTCTGCCTATATATATATGCGTGTGTGTGTGTGTGTGTGTGTGTGAATCTGATTTGATTTGTATTTTTTCTACCAATAAAAAACTTTACTTGCGAAACCTATAATGTGGATAATAAAATGGTCCCTGGTTTGTACATCTGGCTTGAATCACAGAAGCACAAGGTAAAGGAGGTTTAAAATAGTGACCATGAATTCCTACAGACACTCCTATTCTCTCCCTTGGTTTACTGAGTTCTCAGCTGGCCTTTAGCATATATTTTATAACACCTATTTAGTCTTTAAAATATTTTTCTATTTGTTTCTAGACACCAAGTTATATACAACTTATCTATTTTCATGTGATTTGCTCTTTACCATGCTGTAGGCATTTAAAGGAGATTTTTCAACAAATAACTAGGTCATGTAAGAGAGAAAAAAAACTGAAGTGTTCATCTTTCAGATAAACCACGATGGTGATCACAAGAAATGTGTAACAAAGTGCTCCAATAAAGAAGAATCAGAAAGGAAGCGATGTGCTTGGGTGAAGGGACATAATGAAGGGAGTAATGAAGCTTCCAGGTAAGTTACTGTGCATGCTTGAGGATGTCAATGGAGCTATTGAATCCAAAGTAATCATGTTATACTTCAGCAGCAGCAGTAGTAAGTTTTATACCATACAAAAATACAGGAAAGCATTCATTGCGCCACAGGGTGAGTTTAGCTATGTTTGTTTTATTTTTTCAAGGAGAAATTACTTCTCTGAAAGCAAAATATGAAGCTGAAATAAAAATCCTTGAAAATTTGTACTTTTCTTTCTTGTTCATAAAAAGATCAACATTAGTTGCAGTTGTAGACGAAGTAAGGAAGCATCAATTTGTCTCATTAAATTTTTGTGAGCATATTCTGTTACAGGAAGGCAATATTAAGGTATTACACTGATGTGTTATCAAAGCTTTTGTTTTTATATTTGAGGATAACATAGCAGTTTTGTAATATGCCATAAAGAACAAGTAATGGAGGGGAAATTGAGCTTCCCTTTCCACCTAATCACCATGAAAAGGTTCTCTTTTTAAATATATAAATTTAAATAGACATCTTTAAATGATCAGAATAAAACTCTCTATGATTTGTCCCATGATTTTTTTTCTTTGCCTCCAATTTCAACACTTAACCCTAAGTGAACTGTGACAGTTCACTCTTCTTAGTCAATGCTATTTTTAAAACTCTTGTGACTTGACACATTTTCTTTATTCTTTATAATTTTAACCTAACTACTTTTAGGACAATTGTGAAAGCTGTTGTAGTTTCACTAGACACACATTTTGATCATTTCAAAAATGTTCAAATTAAATAAGGAACAAATGTCAGAGTACAAAAGAAAAATGATAGAAATCAAACTGAAAATCTTTACAGCATAAATGGTGAATCCTTATGATGAAATGTTAATTTAAATTGAAAATAATTATTTTTATACAATATATTATCACAGTTTCCTCAATCTCATCACTTTCTGACTGTACCCATGTTCCCACCCTTTCAACTTCTTAAATACAAAGTAATTATTGAAAAATGTTAACTTATGCTTAAACATTAAGTTAATAAACAATGTGATCATTTTGATTAATTTCAGATTATTATCACAATAAATAATAATATCAATCTATAAAATCTAGACAGTAGTTTACTTACATTTATTAATTGTTTTATGTCTAATGGATGGAAACAGAATATTATATGAATCTGTAAGCCACTCTGGCCCATAAGTATTCATTCACTAACCAAGTCAGAAAATTCCTATTCTAAAAGTTAAAGAACATAAGACCAATTTTGCCGATGTTCCGAAAGTCTCTTCTCTGAGGCTGGCACAGGTCAGATTTTTGTGCAATTTCCATGTCTGCTTATATTGTTCCTGGTGGAAAACTAATGGTTTAGAGATTCACCACTACAACACTGACTGCCTTGAGCTTACCTCAGTAGGTATCCTGGTGCACTCAACTATATAGCTGCAATCATACAGGAATAAGTATTAACCTCACATGCAAAATATTGGTTATTCTTTGTGTCTTGGTTGTTTATCTGGGCATCTTGAAACATACTTCTCATAGGTAAATGGGAAATAGTTTATGAGACTGACTAAATTAGCTTTATTTTTTATTTATTCTGAGTTTTTACTTCCCCCCATACGTTTCATTCTCTGATAACTTCACACACCTACACAAAGAATTTTATTCATTTTCATCTCATTTTCTGCTCTCATCGCACACGCATGTCCAATATCCTGCTGGAACCCTTTTTCTAACATGTCCATCTTTTACTTTCATGACTTATTTTAGTGTGCTTCATTCTGTGGGTTTCCTGAACAAGGATGAGTTGGTGGATATTTCCTGGAGCATGATTAACTTATCCATAGCAACAGGCAAATGATACTATTGCATTTCTCAGTGCACACTAATTTCAAAGAATCAAGGACAGATGGCAATTCATGATTTCCCCTATGTCTGATGAAATGTTGAAGGACCAGTGTTGTACAGATCTTGGGCATATGGCCATAGCTTTGACAAAAAATATTGTACATATATAAAGTGAAATTTTCTAATCTCTAAGAAAAATAAAACTATGAAATGTTCAAGAAAATGGGAAATCTTTTAACACTGAACATCAATTTAAAAAATGTTCACATAATATACTAATTTAAATATATTTTTAGACTCTAGATTAACAGAGAATATTGCACTAAATGTCATAATTTGATGGAAGTAACCTTACATTACTGGAATAAACAATCATGAAGTTCCAAAAGAGGTATTATCTTAGTTTGTTTTACCTCTGCTTTGAAATTTTATCAACTTTTTTCTTTTTAGGTGAATAATTTTACTTTTTTGCATTTGTGAATAATTTTATCATCATAAAATAAAATTTGAAGTAATCTGCATATTTCTTGGAAAACATGTAGAATGGGTAATATTTTTCTTATAGTTAATAGAACTTTTCAATGAAACTGTATAAACAAAATGTTTAATTGCTGATAGGACATTCATTGGGAATTCAAACTTTAATATAAATATAATATTATATAAAATATCTGCTTCTTAATTTAGCAGAACATAATGGATTATCTAGTAGTAACTTGGACAACAGTAGCATTTGCAGTTATGTGGACTAACCATATTAGCAACTAGGTTAGAAAAGATTTTAACAGTATTATAGAAAACAATGTGACTTCCTTCTATTCCTGTCCTAAGAACTGTCCTATAGCTATCTTGAAAAGTAATTCTTTAATGTATTTGTCTGTGGCAATTTCAGGACAGGCTAATATTGTCTCTGTCACATAGCAATGAGTAAGCAGTATTATGTCTGTCTATCATGTAAAAGCACAAGGAGGGAAAATAATTGTAAAGAGTACATTTTGAAGAGAAAGAACAGCAATAGGAAATTTAGTGTTGGTGCAAGGTTTGTGCTCCAAGAGGTAAGGTACTCAAGGAAAAGCCAGATTTGCAATGGCGTAAGAGAAGAGTTAACTTCATGCCATTACCTCAGCAAGTTATGCCTGAAAATTGTGAAAGGAAAAAGGTGAAGGAATTTTCAGCTCCTAAAAAGCAACCAGAAATCAAAGATGGTGCAAATGTGATTAAGTAGTCCAGGGTTCTCTCCAAGTTGCTAGTCAAACATGGGAATATCATCAGTGTCGTTCTGGTTTTAGAGTCATGGAAGATGCTGAGGAAGTCGATACAAAATCTTCCTTTTCAGTTAAGGAGAACTGTTGAGGTCAAGAGTAGAATAATAGAGTAATTTGTGGAGACTTTGAGAGACTTTTTTGTGAATCTGTGAAAATGAAGTCTGAATTGTGTTGGAGATTCCCATATGTTAGAAGTGAAAGAGACATAGGATTATTTCAAGGAATACTGCTTCCAGATAGAGGAAACAGCTCAAGAGAGGGAAGTATGTTTCAGAAAACAGTGCTGAAAGGGAGGAACCATCTAAGCCCCTTGACATCTTTTCCCCTAAACAATATTCCTGATTACAAACTCTTAGTATAGAATTGTATAACATTATCCCTCAGAAGATATGAACAAAAAATACTAATCGCAGATGGGTAACCAATAATAGTCCAAAGTAGGTATGCCGTGAAAGTTCAATTAGGTGAATAAGTGAGTTCTCTTTGGACTTCTCACAGTTCTTCATGCAGTTGCTTACATCAGCAGAAAAGGCAGAAAGACAACCATGTCACCAAAACCTCATGCAAGAATTGGTAAACAGCTCAGGGAAGCTGGCAATCTTGAGGACCCTGACCAACTTTCAGGCAACTTGACAGGTTGGAGACACTTTCAGACAGCTGGGTAGTCTGGGTCTCTCTTCTAGTCTGCTTGGCTGCTTTCAGCTTCTTACTTTAGTTGAGAGCATTTTTCAACAACCCTTGTTATTTACACATACATGAAGAGGAAGAGGATTAGTGAAGCTGATCAGTGTCTGTGGCTACATGAAGTCATTGAGGATTATATTCCCTAAATTTCATGAAGGATTGTATTTCCTCTATTTCATGAGCTTTCCTTCAGTATAGACTATTTAAGGACCTCACTTAGAGCTGGGTGGTTGTGGTGCATGACTTTATTCCCAGCACTCGGGAGGCAGAGACAGGCAGATCTCTGTGAGTTTGAGGCCAGCCTGGTCTACAAGAGCTCGTTCCAGGCTCCAAAGCTTCAGAGAAACCCTGTCTTGAAAAACCATCTCACTTAGAGCATCCTATCATTTTACATCCCTCTTAGCATACTCTGACAATATGTTCCCTGTAATTGAAGTTGTCATAGAAAAGTTACTTCAGGGGATTTTTATCTAAATTGTTATATCAGGACTATTCAAAATCAACGGTCTATACAATATCAATATAATATACATATTCTTATATATATCCATCTATATCCATGAATATTCTAACACTTAGCAAAATTGGACTAACATAATAACCACAAATATAAATTAGCAGCACCATTATATTATTTTTGGTTTCATGCAATTGAGAACTCAGTTGACTTGTACTGAACAATTCTTTGCAAACAATATTGAGGGGCACATTCTTACCCATTAATTGTTTTCAAACAAAGTCACCATGAAGTAAAACAGAGACAAGTATGAGGTACTCATAAGCACATAAATAAATGGTTCATTAGGTTTTCTGTTGGAAACACAGTATTTGGGCCTACATTTAATCTTGATATGCTTGTATTAACACAGGCTTGCATTGATAATATGTATGTGACACTTTCAATGTGAAGAGGTTATTAACCATAGGTTACACAGAAGGCACATGTGGATCTAGTTGGTGTTTGAAACCAGGCAATTTTCTTGTCAAACTCATGTATTGGCAAATATAATGAGCTGCCTCCAATATAATTATAGGATTCTACCATGCTAGATACAATTAAAACATTTCTAGCCATCATTGTCACTGGTTATGATTTCCTATAAGGTAATATATTCAGAGCTCTTAATATTTAAAGATCTTTACAAAATTAAGTAGTTGCTATGAGTGAAAACAATTTTACCCTGAAATATTTAGCCTTTCCTTTTTAGTCACTCACAGTCTAAGATTGAAGTTTATAGGAGAATATAGAGTTTCAAATCACAGTGAAGCTTTCACAAACTGGTTCTTAAAATGACAGACAGAGATTCCAGACAACCATTCACTCACAAGAGGAAAAATGGCACTGATTGGAGGAGAAATAAAAAGACTAATGCATTTTTATCCTTAAGGTTTAGAAGAAAAATGGATCTTTCAGCTCTGCAAGTGAGCACAACAAGCAACCCAAAAGTATTATTTGTGCAAGGTAATTTGTAGAATATGTTCCATTTGTCACTGGGAGTAGTCATCAAGGCCCAGAAAATTTTGAGATACAGCCCAGTTCCAGAATCTGTGGACACATCTTAAGAGCTGAAGCAGAGATTTAAAGGTTATTCACATCTTCAAAAGCGCTCAGAAGAATCATGTCCTCATCATTATCAGTTCGCCAACTTGAAGGAGGGGTTGTAAGGGACAGATATTGTTAACCGGGAGTGGAAAAGAAATGAAATTATATAAACTATTTCCTCCAATGCAATAACTATGTTATGGCTAAATATCATTTTCTGGAAACTTGCCTTTAATGTATGATTGATGTTAATGTGGACAGAGACTAACATCTTTGAATTTAATGCTATTTATTTTCTACAAACAAAATTTCTCAGAAATTATTTCCAAAACATAAAAGAAATAAAGGTAACACATATATGCATAATGTATATCATCCTTACTGATATCTACAATTATTATAAATAAATTTTGACTTTATGGAAATAGCCAAGAGAGTTATTTTTGAACATTATATATTTTAAAAGATGGTTAATCTCAGACACATGCTGTGACTCCAAGCTCTCAATTTGCCTATGTGTTGCTAGATATTGTTTTATGTCAATTTAATTCTTAGGTCTGGGCAGTAACCAACATAAGGTATGAAATTAATCATTTTTGTTTAATATATTGAGAGGAAATACTGTGCAAAGATAAAAATGGATTTGCTAGAGGGAGTAGTATTCTCAAAGATTTGTGGGAGAACTCTTTGAGCCTGAAGCTTCTTCCAATTGAAACCTCTGTTTCTAGATCTTCAACATTCTAGGGCCTCAATTGCACAGTAGGCTTCGTTACAGCTTTATGTTCTTATGAAATCCAACTGTCTCACATGTGGCCTTGCCTGAGCAGCTTTCTACAGCCTTGGTGATAAGATCCATCCTACATGCCTTCAAAATCAGGATTTGTCAAGCTCTGGTTGATGGTAATCTGAGAGTTCAATTAATCATAGGTGAAGACTCTCTGTGTGATTTTTACAACTGAACATATAAACACAACTACATAACAAGCCCCTTTTGTGCAGTATCTGATTGGCTCTGTCTTTACAGAAACTTCCCTTTCAAACAAATGTATACCTCAGAGCATCCAATGGATGTTATCTTAACCCAAAGGCACTTTTTATATTGTCTTCTTTCCAAATTTAAGCTTTCTTCTCAATTACTCTAATCTCTGAGTTGTATCATCTGTTCTCAATTTTTGTTCATGCCTCACTCCTAACAAATTTTATTTTATTTAACCTATTTTTCATTTACTATATTTCATGTCAACCTGACTTATATCAGAAAAGACTAACCAAGCCTTAACCTGACTGCTATGCAGTTTTGAATTTTTTCTGTGATAAAAAAATAATGATGCATTAAACTTGAAGGTAACACTATTTAAACTTTAAAGTAATGGACAGATATGTTATCAGCAGATTGTTTTACAGAATATAACTTAAAGAGCTTCAATTCCATGTCCTGCTTGAATACTTATTATCTTTTAAAATGTATGAAAATAACTTTTCAACCCACATTTTTGTTGGAATTCTGATCAACTAAACTTTCAGAATGTATTATTAAACCTAGTTCATGCTATTTTTGAGCTTTACTGACATACAGCTCTAAATTCTTCCATATTCCTACATCAAATTAGTTTCAACATCCTATAAGAAACATCGTCAGGCTTATGAGAAAAACAGCTATAACTTCTGGCACCAATTTTCTGCAAAACAGATGAAATCAAACTCTTGACATTATTGATCTTTAAAGGAGGAAGGGTTCAATTTGGTCCATGGTTTGAGGGCATATTAGCTGGAGATACAGTTTTCAAGTTCATAACACTATTGTGCATGCTTCATGTTTAAACACTGAGAAAAGAATTTATTCATTTTTATTCATAGTCTCAGAAGTGTCAGTCTATCCTAGCAGAGTGGTATTCTAGAACAGCTGACAACACAACAAATAAATGTAAAAGTGAAGAGGAAGGAGTTATGGGCAGGTACTACATTCGACTGCCCCCTAATAAACTGCTACACAGAATTATGCTGTCTCTCCAGAATTTTCAAAACTCTCTTAAAATAAAACCAGTATGTAGACACCACACATTTAATACAAAAACCTGCGAAGGACATTTAGTAGTCTTGACACAATGTTATGAAGACAAAATATAAATACTATGAATTTTCTTAAATGAAATGATTTAATGGCACAAAAGTATGTTATTCAAGTTATTAATTTCTTAATATATGTGTATCTATATAGTTATATAAAACATTTTTATCTAATTACTTTACTCCCTAATATTTGTATTCATGAGGATACCAATAATTCAAATTTTGAAAGCAATAGGAATAAAATTTAAAATATCAGCTTTAATGTGGATCAGAAGACAATAGTAGGAATCTCATTTCTATCATAATTGTATCAACTTCTGTTACTGTTGAGATTAAAAGAAAGTATTCAATGTCTTTAGATTGAATAATTAAAAATATTGAATGGCAATTTAATGAGGAGGACCAATTAAAAGTAATTTAAATGACATTCCTCCTTGTAGATGCTTTGAAGAGAGTTTGGATGCGAAAACAGGATCCAACATTCTTCTGTTTACAAGAAACACACCTCAACCACAAAGACAGACATTTACTCAGAGTAAAGGGTTGGGAAACGTTTTTCAACCAAATGGACCTAAGAAACAAGCAGGTGTGGCTATAACAAGTTCTAACAAAATTGACTTCAAACTAAAATCAATCAGAAGAGAGGGAGATGG
>LOEQ01004170.1:158094-173094 GCA_001685075.1 Bramus lutescens | reverse complement strand
TATGATGAAATGAGGAGGAAGTTTGCTGTGAAACAGTCTCTCCTAGGAATGACTGCATAAACAAGACTGGAACAATGGCAAAATCAATGGACTTATTAATATGAAGGAGGTCAGCTTCAACTAAACTTAGACAAGTAACTGTAGGGAACTAATGACTGCTGGAAAATAATTGTCCTCTTTAAGGGATGAGTTTCCTTATTGGTTGTCCAATGAAGTGTGGCAAGTGTTAAAATCACATATACACTGTGAAAAAATATCAATTCACTGAGCTGCATTTATATGCATTTGTGCCCATTCATTCATAAACACATGCAAGCATGCATATGAATTTGCATGTGAAACAATAATAATCAAAAAAGAGGCTATCAGCTTGAGAGTGGAAAGATTATGGGAAAGGATTCGCGTGGGTACTAAGAAAGGGATAGAAGGAGGAAACAATGTGTGGGAGGAAAAATGATAAAATGCCATTACAATTAAAATATGTTAAAAACAAAACCCTTTTCTGTAATTTAGGAGATTTTAAAATCAAGAATCAGAATTCAAAATGCTTCTAAAAACAAAGTAGTTTCCACATTCTCTCAACTTCAGATGTTTTGAATGCTTGGGTCACCCAAGATTAAAATATTTAAAAGTCTTCTGCATTTTGATTGCATTAAGAAATATGATCACCTAAGAGACAACTCCACGACTATCTCAGACATGGATTGGGAATGCTGCTCTTATAAGACACTGCTTGTTCCATATTTTACTATCCATTTTCACAGATACCAAATCTTCAAGTGTAGAATGTGTCATAGTAAATGTGACAGTATCTTGTATTGGACTTAGTAAATACAGAACTCTGAGCAGTAATCATCTGTTTTACATAAGCTCTAGAGGCAAAGACATTGATTATGGGAGAATGAATGTGGCAACTCTTCACATTAGCCCTGCATCCTGTCTTCTCTCAGAACATTTGAGGCTCCAGATGAATAAGGACAATATTATGACATTGCTGAAGGAAGCATAAGCATATTTTAATTTACAAAGGATGGTATTTAGCTATCTCTAAGCTTCTGTTTGATTTTGCTGAGTTGAGCCTCAGTATCATTTGAGTTCATCGTGGACAATCATAGGCTTGAACCAGGGGGTAAAAACAGTCTCTACACATGACCTCTGTGCCCAGAGACAATGCACTGCTTCTCTTTCCTCATCCCAAGGAATTTTTCCTTTTCACTGTTTTAAGAAACACTATGCAGGACACGAGAACACTGTGAAGTGACCCCCAAGGTTTTACTTTTTCAATTTATGGCTGAATTTGCTGTTTTAATTGTTACTAATCAAATATATTTACTGGATATTTGATTTGGTGTTTGGTTTGAGCGATTGCAATAAGGATACAGACACTCTGAGCTACTGCTTTGGAGTTAGTCACAGTGTGTCAATGTAACAACACTTCTGATTATTCTATTAATTTTCAGTCTGGTCTAAGTGGCGTTATGATCATAGTTCACTGAACTACATTTTGTTAATTTTTCCTCATCATTTGTGATGTCTATTCTTTGTACTTTTGCAAACATGTATTTCTTTTCATAGCGGGAGAATGTCTTGAATTCTCTTTGTTGTCCTGATTCCCACTTCATAGCTCATGGAATATGTTCTAGGCTATGATAATTTTAGACCCTTGGCATTCTGTAAATTTTTTCTAAAATATATTAACTTTCATAAGCAAGGAGGTATATATAGTATGGAAGTGGAAGGAGGAAACAGAAGTGAGAAATATTATTATACAATAATGTTAAAATAAAAAATAAAAATAAAAATCAGTTCCAGACTTACATAATAAAATTTATTTCAAAAACAGTAAAATTGAGTATGAAACATTAAGAATTCTGCTGTTTTCCTTGACGTGATGAATGAAATGATTTATTTGAGCGAGTTGAATATATGAATGTTTCAATCTATGCTAAGCTTAGGTGAGGATTTAAACAATATCATAATTAGGCTGTATAAGTAATTAAAGGCCATTTTTTTCTCAAAGGTATTGATTTATAATAAATTAAATGGTGCTACACAAAGAAAGGCAAAATGGTGGTACACTTAAGGGATGGCTCTTTTTGCAATTACATTGCATGTTATTATCTCTGAGAACCTGTACTTTTTTCATTGATCTTCTCTTCTCCTGATTCATTATTAGACTAGTGTCGGTGATGGGTATTGTAAAATGCTTGTGTTTATTATCACTATAGGATATTTTATATTGTTAAATACAGGCACATTCTGAGAAAAATAATACTCCTGCTTTCTCATACAATCTTTTTCAAACTGAGAGATAAGTCCATAAAGCATCTACATCTTTCCATATGAGCTATAGTTCTTTGGTCAAAACAGGCTTATTGTGGAACTGCACACAAATTCCTGGCAAAATATTAGGGATTGGTCAACAGTCAATTATCTCACTCTATGATATACTGGAGATAGACAGAATAGATTTGTGATTACCTGGAATCTATAAAGAGTAAAAATATCAGATATATTCAATACTAAGACAAACCACATGTATACATTATCTTTATATAATTTTATATATCTTCAAGAAATTGTATGATAGTCATCTTTCTTTTTAAACTTTAATTTAGAAAAGAGGAAGGCATCTTAAAGAATAAATATAAATTGGTCCTATTTACATTAAGGGTGTCATGACTATTAAGTGTAATAACATAAAGTATGTTGTATTTGATTTGTATGTGTACAAACGGAAGAACAAATTAGCAAAGAACTTGGAGAAACCCACAAATGAGGATTAAAACAAGCACACAAAGAAGCTCATGTGTGACCATTTGCTCTCATGGACTCTTTTGTGAGTAGAATTGAGGCTGTCTGGAATTGCTTCAGCAGAGACAAGCGCTCCTGTGACATCATTTCAACTAGCACTTGTGGGAAAGTCACTGAGCGCAATTGAGTGTGAGTATAAAACTGACACTTAAGGAGCAAGTGCTTACATCCAAGATGGCCTGAACCACAGATATGGTAATGTGGAAGAGGAAGTCTCCTTAAGTCCTATCCCTGTACAAATAACTATAGACAACTAAGGAATGCTGAAATTTGAAGAAAATATTCTTCCTTGGAAAAGGGAACATGACAGGTTACCCAACACCAAGTGACCAATCCTGAAATCATATACATACAAGTAACATTATATGAACTGAGCAGATTGTACATACAAACACACACATATACATAAACATATATACTATGTATAAATATATTATATATAGATCATATCATATATGTATCAGCAATTAGCAAAAGTAGGACAAAGGTCATAAATTTCAGAGAGTGAACAAGAAAATGTATAAATATGAGGAGCTTGAGAGTGGGAAGGTAAAGGAGGAAATTATGTGATTATATTTAATTTCAAATAATGATAAAGTTCCAAAAAGAAGCACAGACAAACTGTGGATACAACAAATGCTTTGACCATTATATTCTCAAAAATAAGGTAAAGGACAAGTTTGGAATTAAATTTGAACAGGTTATTAATGAGAAAACAGAGTGAGCTGACTTTAGCCTTTTAGTGAATTTAATTTAATCTAACTATGTATATGTAACATGTAATTCCCATACCTGAGTTTTATTTGGAAATGACGAAGGATGTAGACACTTCAGTCAGGCAGAATTTCTAATTAAATAGTACTCCTGGATTTATTGATGTGTAATGCCAGTACATGCACTCTTGGACTTTTTCCTGATTGTCCTTTCTATGTCATAGATGCCCTTTCTTAGAAATTGCCTATGTTTCGATCTTAGATTTAGTATGTAGCACTTTCTTACTAGGAGATAGTTGTTAAACTATCCCACAACTTATTTTTTTTTAACTGTAAATAAAATAATAATGTAGTCAATGAATTTTATTTTACATATATTTTGTCTTTGCTTATACTTAATGAGTTATTAGAACTTTTACTCTTCCTATTGGCATGCAAAAATAATATAATATTTAATAATCTACTTAAACATTTGACCATGTACATAAAATAAAATTGTTGTTCCTAAACTAATGAAAATACAAGTAATTTCCAATGCTTAAATATCAATACATGATGTTTAGTATCAACCCATGGAGTTAATGTATATAAGTGATATTTTGTGAATACTTACATGAGGCGATTTCCTTGCTGAATCACATGCATTTTAATGTTATGTACCAAGGACAGCATCTAAGGAACTTGTATGAGAGATCTGTAATTTGACACATAGTAGGAGGTAATGCAGGATGCATACTTGCAAAACAAACAGGAAAGTAGATCATTTGTGGGACAATCTTTTTTCATTAAAAATTCATAAGCTCCTGAATAGACCTGCTACCAGAGGAACTGAAAAAAGGGAACTTGTGAATGACACCAAAAACAAAGACAGTTTTTAGTTGATGTGAAATAGAAACCAACTTATAATTTATTTAATAATATCCATTTTTCTTAATCTTCTAGAGTCAGTAACCAATAAAACAAGACCACCTGTGTTTATAAATTTTACAAATAAACTAACTATAACATTTGTAAGAGTTTCAACTCTAAAAATGTTAAAATTTTGTCAAATCAATAATTCATTTCTATGTGTTTATTAAGTGCAATGAACATATACCCAATTAAAAAATATCCTGGACATACTCTCAGTAGTCAAGTTTCCAAATGAACAGGTGACTCCACATTTATATTTTGAGAAATATTGATGTTTGCTATAGTGGTCGAGAAAAAGCATGGTTCTCAACAACATAAAATCATTCTACTTTCTGCAAGGTGGTTCCCTGTGTGTCTGCCTCTCTCTCTCTCTCCCTCTCTCTCTCTCGTGTGTGTGTGTGTGTTTGTATGTGTGTATGTGTGTATGTATTTGTGAGTGTGTGTATGTGTGTATGTGAGTGTATGTATGTGTGAGTGTATGTGAGTGTGTATGTGTGTAAGTGTATTTGTGTGTATGTGTGTATATGTGTGTATGTATGTGTGTATGCATGTGTGAGTGTGTGTATGTGTGTGTGAGTGTATTTGTATGTATGTGTGTATGTGTGCATGTTTGTATATGTGTGTGAGTGTGTGTATGTGTGTTTGAGTGTGTGTATGTGTTTTTGAGTGTGTGAGTGTGTATGTGTATGTGAGTGTGTGTATGTGTGTTTGAGTGTGTGTGTATGTGTGTTTGAGTGTGTGTGAGTGTGTATGTGTGTATGTGTGTATGTATGTGTGTATGTGTGTATGTGTGTATGTGTGTATGTGTGTATGTGTGTGTATGAGTGCAAATGCACACATGTCTCTCCCTCGCATTATTTTAAAGTTTTTTCCATAAGATCATAATAAATTGAATGATTAAGCTATTATATATTTAAAATATTTGTTCTTTTTTCTTTATTTTTACTTTAGTCACTGTCTCTCTTTTCAATAGCTGTTATAATAACTGAAGTGATTAGATATTTCATCATTGTTTGAATGCATATCCTATGATTACTAATATTGAACATTTTTCACATATTTTTTCTTTTGTTACTTTTTACTAAATTTGTCTAATCAGTTATTGTAACTTGAAGTTTTTCTCTGGCCTGCTAATTCCTGAATAACCACTCAGAAGCTTAATATTATTTATAAATTGTTTGGTCAATGGTTCAGACTTCTTACTGGCAAGCTCTACATATAAATTAACACATTTCTAATATTCTATGTTTTACATTGATGCATTGACATTTCACCTCATGTCTTGCTTCCATAGTGGCTGCTGGTGTCTCCCAGATTTCATCTTCATTTCCCCTTTATCTCTGCTTGGATTTCCTGCATGGCTCTATTCTGGCTGGCAATTGGCCAAATCAGCTTCTTTATTAATGAATGGTAATAGAACATATCTGTGGCATACAGAAGGGCATCCCTCATCAAGTTATTTTTCATTTATTTTAAAATCACATCTGTTAAGTTTTGTCACATTTTATTTTCGGTGTTACTTGAATTTATGCAGTGTTTGACTCTGTAAAACAGCCAGCTGTAGGCTAGGTTATGTATGTCCAATACTGAAAAGACAAGGCTTTACAAACAGGAACCAAGTAACAGGGGAACTGGTTAATGGCAAAATGTTACAGCTCCAAAAGCAGGAAAAGTTGAGTGCATTATCATATCACACCCAGTGATGATTCTAGTTAAAAGCCATGTATCACGTATTTCAGATTTGCTAGACGGAGGATTTCAATATTCTCATCACAGAAATATTACAAATATTTGGGAAAATGAATAAGCAAGATATTTTGAGTTGCTCTCTACAACACAACAATGTTAAATATCACAATGAGGAAGAGACAGTTTTTATTTTGAGATGTGGTTACTGTAAGATATCTGGACTGCAGTGGATGGGCTCACACTCATGCATATGACTAGTACTACATTGACAAAGTGAAATGTTAAATCATAAAACACAAATGAAGCACAAAAAATTTAGAGGGAAAACTGATAGAGGGTTCTCAAGGCGGAGAGTGGAGGAAAAAGAGACTGAATATGATAGTATATTGTGTATGTATATGAAATTATCAAAGAATATTTTTAAATCATTGTTTGTTATGAGCCTTGGGGATGTTCCAATGCTTGAGAGGTAGAGGCAGGGATATTTTTCAACATTCCAGTGCTACTGACAACAGTTACTATATTTAACCACTGACTTATTATAGAAAAGATTTATAACTTTATTATTTGAAGATTTCATACATCTGCAAGATGAAGTATGGCCATATATACAATAATACCCATTCTCTTCTATTAGGTCACCCTATATGACTCTCTGCACATCTCCTTTGTAAATTCATATCTTTTGATAGCTTCTGCTAGTGGGAAAATAATTCTTCTTGGAGTGTGTGTTTACCATAAAGTCCTCATGCTCTAGTGAATGATCCCACAACCATTTCTACATTGGCATCACTAACTGGACCTAATGTGTTATAAAACTTTCAATTTTACCCTAACCTGTGTTTTCCACCAGGATTTCAGTGAAAGGTATGAATCTCTCCTTCGGAGCAAGCCTTCAATTCAGTTAGTTACTTTGTCATATTTGTACCAATAAGGCATCATTAGGCATATTTTGTCTATAAAGTCACTATTGCAATATTCATGGTCCAGTGTTACATATGAACTTTGGTATTTTTCTCTAATGTTTGAATTCTTAGCACCTTTCAGACCTTTTTTTTCTGAGATTGAATATTTATTATGCCATAGCATTATCCAGCAAAAGTGGGTTGTGTCTTCAACAATAGATCTTATCACCATAAAAATTTGGTAGGTAATCAAGTGTAATGATAAAGGCCTGCACTGCTCTGGGGACCTCTAGAGCCTTGGTGACCAAGAACCGTTAGAGGCTATCCCTTGCTATACACTGAAACTATTCTGTAATAATCCACAACTTCCAGGAGCATCATTCTCTACTCATACAATATACACCTATCTTAATTTTTATTTTTAAAATTATATTTTCGATTATCTTATTAGTGAGTGAATTTCTATAAGACTTTTAGCACATCTTTAGTTTTCGTAAACCCACCCATCAAGCCCATCCTTTGTTTATTTAATTTTTTTTCAGTTTGTCTAACAACCTCAGTTCCTCCTTCTTCCCCACTTTCCTCCCCTACCCCTTCCCCACTCCCATCCACTCTGCCAAGTTGGTAAGCCTTTCTATGGGAAGTCAACAAAGTCTGGCATACCAAGCTAAGGCAAGACCAATGCTGTCCTACCTCCTACCTGTATCAAGGCTGAGCAAGGTATCCCACCATAGGGAATGGGCTCCATAAAGCCAGTTTATATGCCAGGATAGGTCCTGGTATCACTGCCAGGGCCCTACTCAGACAGATCAAGACACATAACTGTCACTAAAATTCAGAGGGCCTAGTTCAGTCTCATGCAGGTTCTCCAACTGTTAGTCTAGTCTATGATCTACTAGTTTGGGTTAACTATTTCTGTGATTTTCTCCATTTTGATCTTATGTTCTCCTTCAAATGCCATACTTGTTTAATACTTTAGTCCCCAGTATCTACTCCCTTCTTCCACTGTAATGTGTTCTACTCTTCCTCGAAAATGTATAATTATTTTGAGATACAATGAGGTCACTTGAATCAAACTTGGATCCTCTGGAAGAGTAATTAGTGCTCTTAACACAAGAATTACTTTTCAACACCCCACCCCACTTAAATTATATCTTTACCTTGGCCATGAAATAGACTTCCATATGCTTTTTTCATACACTCTTCTATGAGTTAACCATTCCCCAACCTCCTGATTTCTTCCACAATTACACTCCCCTCCATGTTTGAATCTACCTCTAATACTCCCCCTCTCTACCTTAATTTTACCTATTAACTTCTAGTGCTTTAACATTCTTCCTATCTTCAAAATCTCCTCCAAGTAAAACAATTGCATATTCTTGATAAAAATAAAAGAATCATTTTATTTATTGTATTTTTAATTCAGAAAGACATTAGCCTGGACAATAGACCAGAAAATATTTAAGTACTGAGTACATAAATAATTTTTAAATAATAAATTTTTTCACTAACATCCAATAAAACACACTAATTAAATAAATCATAATTAAGCTGATAAGGGAAAACTAAAAATATATACAATCATGAATTTTGCTTTAAGCAATTTGTTAATTTATCACATATTTCAGATTATATGCTTTTTAAAGTTTTATGATTTAAAATTCTATATAATATTTTAAACCAGAATATCAGTAGTTTATTAATGGTCTTATGATTTGTGAAACATTTACCTTGTCTACATTGAAGTTAAAATAATATTTTTATTTTTTGTTTTTTCAAGACAGGGTTTCCCTGTGCAGTTTTGGTACCTGTCCTGAAACTCTATTGAAGACCAGACTGGCCTCAAACTCACAGAGCTCCTCCTGTTTCTGTCTCCTGAGTGCTGGAATTAAAGGTATGCACCAACACTACAGAGTGTAAATTAAATTTTTTGTTATAAAAGCTTTTATTTATCTATAAATCTTAGTTTTCTTCTGTATTTTCTTTAAACATATGCTAAAATTTCCAAATATCAGAAATTATTCTCCATCTAGTATCCTATTGACATTAGAAAATTTTGAGATCTGATGATGGCCTTAAATAAATTCTTACATTTTTTTAGACCTGGGTGGAAAATTCAGAGAAATTCTCATTTCTTCATTTCTTAAGTGTTACAGGTTCACTGTGATATGATTGCTTAAATCAAATACTTCAAATAATTTTGCGTTATTCATACAATAAGCCATTAAATACATTATAATGCTTAATTTTTGCGGTGAACTTCTTCTCCTTCTCCTCCTCCTCCTCCTCCTCCTTCTTCTTCTTTTTCTTTTTTGAGACAGGGTTTCTCTGTGTAACAGTCCTAGCTCTCCTGGAACTAGCTCTTGTAGAACAGACTGGCTTTGAACTCACAGAGATTCACCTGCCTCTGCCTCCTGATTGCTGGGGTTAAAGGTATGTGCCACCACTGCCCAACTGTGTATTGAACTTCTGAAGGTTAGATGTAGTCAGGAATTAATTTATCTAATAATATTTAAATATATTATTTTATTATTCATCACATATAAATAATTGCTTAATATATAATGCATATGACAATCTGCTATATTCAATAAATATATGATGAATACATACATATTCACACGTTGGTGTTTTGTCTTTTTATTTTGTCTTTAAATTCATGGCCTTTTTTCATTAATTGGTTGTGTGTATGTATGTGTGTGTGTATGTATCTGTTTGTGTGTGTATCTATGTGTGTATTCCTAAATATATAAATGTAATCTTCTCACTGTTAAATGTATGTAAATTTTTTCAGGTATTACTATCAAATAACCAATTGATGTGTTCTTACCTTGGGGTTACTATTTCCCCTGCTCTCAACATTCATTAGTTGCCTGTGGTTCTTTGTTTATGGTTGAGACCTCATGAGTTTTATGCTATCATATTTGTATGTTTATTATTATTATCCTTGATAATAATCCCCGCTCCTCTTCCCTTTCCCTTCAGAAAACAGCATCCAGGTATATCAAGTAAATGTTTTAAATCAAGTTTAGTAAGACTAGGCACCTCAAGTCCTCTTAAGATTGAATGAGGCAACTCTGTGTGAGGAAATATTTAACTATTAAGTAGAAAAGATGCCTATTGCACTCACTGAGGTTTTGCAATAAAATATTTACTAGAGTTAAGTCACTAAAAATATCTGTTTTGCAATCCTATTACTAATATTTAAGGAAATCTAATAAGAATATATTTAGTATGGATTTTACTCCAATGCTTGTTATAAATTGTCTTTTAATAAAAGATCCTATAATCATGTAGCAATTGTTATCTTAAGTGGACATAATCCCAAGCAAACTACTAGCTGAACTCTAGAATTAGACTAAAGAGTGCCTAAGAAAGATGATCAAAATGAAAAGTCCATATTAAGTGTATTCTTTGACAAAGAAAAAGAATAACATTAATTTCATTTTCCAAGAAAGTAGGTGTTCTACTTTCTTTTCGGTTTCTTTGATAAATATCCTGATACAAAAGCCGCTTAGAGGATAAAAGGTACATTTGGCTGAAAATTCCATCATTGCAGTGAAAATGTTTCTTTGACTGATAATTCCATCATTGTGGGGAAAAGACTGCAGATCAAATAGTTGCCCTATATAGATTGTCAAAAGTAGAGAGAAATAAATGCATGTTTTACTACCTGCTTCTTTCTTTGATTGTCTTTATTCGCTTTGTCTCCTCTTCTATAAAGGAACCCCTGCCAGGGTACAATATTAAACATCAACTAATTATCAAGTCAATCCCCTGTGTTCCTACAGGCAACTTGACTTAGCTATTTCCTTCCTAAAACTCCTTTTAAAGTGATTTTAGGTTGTGTCAAGTTTGCAGTTTAAATTCACACGTAGAGCCTACAGTTATCCCAAACTTGTTGAGACTACTGAATGTTTTACTCGAAATATCTGTCTGCCTACACTCACTTCTACCGGCATTGCCATGGCTAAAAAATAGTGTATTAGGAAAGGTGTGAGTCCAGGAACCTATATTCAGAGGTCAAGACTCTTGACTCCAGCTGTGGGGACCTGATTTCATGTTACGGAAAACTATGTGAAGGTACAGAAAAGAATCAGTTACAGAAAGTTGTTGTTTTGCCTCTACACACACATTTTGCTATGCATCTCTCCTCATCTCGCACACACAGAGAGAGAGAGAGAGAGAGAGAGAGAGAGAGAGAGGGGGGGGGAGAGATGTACGCATGCACACAAACACAAGTGCACACAAAAATACAAACATATACAAACACACACACACATAAAGAGAGAGCACCAAAGAGGCAGACAGAGAAATACTGGACAAATAGAGAGATAGAATGCAAAGAATTTTTTAAAAGGAACATGGGCCAAGTTTGTTTGAACTGTATACTTGTATAGAGAAGTCTACTGTTATTTTCAAGTTCTTCTATTTACATTTTATAAAATGTTTCCAGAAAAAAGGACTTGTTGCCAGATAGATTCTTTTTTATTAAGTTTATTCATTTGAGATGTTTCAGTGCCACATTGAGAAATATATATTCCAGAATCTGAGGTTTATTCTTGCTAGAGAGAGGCCAGAGTTCTTCTAGAACATATTTTAACCATCATACACAACAATTTCAGTTTTATCAGGTTTATGTAATCAGTTCTGAACTGAGGATAATATCCCCCAATAGGTCAAAGCATCAGAAGAAACTTTTTCTCATGTTTTGCCACAAATGTTAAGTGTATAATGTGACAGTTGCTTTACTGAATATAATAACCTCAGAAGAATAGATGTATATTTGATAGTACATGGTTAAATTCAGAAGTATTTCCTTTTGGAAATATGAAAAAGTTCCCACAAAACCCCAGTGAGAACCAGTGAGGTTAGAAAATTTTTTAACAGATTACACATGTAAAACAATTATAGGATAGCAGCATCAGCTTATTTGTAAAATGTCTCAGTCATTTCCATTGAAAAATACATTCTGGGTTTTTCAAAACAGTGTTTCTAGTTAAGGTGGTTTTCACTTCATGTATATGAGAATTATTTTTGAGTGTGCACATGTAATTAAAGAATCATTCATATGGAAATAGGACCAGCTGAAGGAAAGTAAATCTTGTTTTAATCACACATTGAAGAAAGGACAAAAACACAGATCCTAATTGCTTTGCTTAAGAAAGACTTAGGCTAATTCACATTAGTCATAGGAAGTGGACAATCAGGATATGCAATGGACTCTTTGAGGGCTTCATAGAGTAATATTCCCATATAATTTTATTCAGTATGTTGTGTCAGAAAAATAAAATGTTGGATGCTGAAATATTTTCTCCTGAACATAAAAAAAGTTATTTTTTGGTGACATTCAATTGTGCTATTAAGTAAAGTTATGTGTTGCTTTTAACTTTTATTATATGTATATATTATTATTCACTATTAAATTATAGAATGTTAAATTACATGAAAATATTAGAGTATAGAATTTTTAAAACATACAGCTCTGTGACATTAAGAACATCACATCTTTGTGAGCCAATTACCGATTACCTTTCCAGGATCACTTGTTTTCTTGTACTATGAAGTTTGTCTATGAAGTGTTAACTAGATTAATTTGTACAAAGCACTCCACAAAGATTTATTCATGCCTGGATTTTATATACATATTTTCTACATTAATATTTTATATTAAAATATGGTTTTATAATATTGAAGTATATTTAAATATAGCAGTAAAATGACCACTTATACAGTGCTTTTGGTATTGATTGGAAGACTGGATGCTGCCACAGAAATTAAACAAGAGGCTAATGCAGCTAAAAAGTTTCTCATTACCCCTGTATTGTTCAAAATTCAGCTGCTCTATTTGACTATATCTTTTAAAATTTTGTTCCAAACAGTGGCTAATATGCTAAAGCTTCTTGCTGTGGGAACTCCTTCAGCCAATATAATTTAAGATACCAGCACACTTGGGCATAGTCTCTTGTACTATAAATACAGATGTAAAGCTTTTGAGGCCTCTCCGTCTTGGCTGCTGGATTCGGTTCCTGTTCCCTGCTCATGCAGAGGATAGTGATCTGTGAGTCTAGCCCTAAATAAAGACCCTTTATTGTACTCAATTCTGAGCAAATGTGAGACTACTCTATTGCATCTATATGCAGTTTCTAATATCTGGGATTGAGACATCTAGCACAGTAAGTTATGCCAAATATTTGTTCTCATTATTTACCATTGCTATCACTATTATATCTATACCAGCAAAACAATTTTTCCATTGTAAAGAAAAGTCCAGAATCACCCAAATTATCTGCTTCAGTATTTTTGTCAATAACATCTCTGAGAAACAATACTAATAGGATTCAGCCTCTGTAAGATCACGGGGAAAATTATATAACAATGCAGAAAAAATATCAAGATATTAGCTTAAATGCTAGTCAGTAGAGATGAAGCTACTATTTGGACACCAACTCAACTTCTTTGTGTCCAATGACATAAATAAGAAGTCTTTACTCACAGGTTGTGGAGACCAAGCAATAGTCTTGGCAGTAGCTAATTAATTTAGGGGGATAGGGGAGTCATATGAGATTTGACTAATGACTCAACAAGTTTAACCTATTCCTGATCCTTTAGGTGTTAGTTGGTTTCACAAAATGTTTAAATGGGGCATTATTCTGCCCTTCCTATGGTGACTCCACCTANATCAGAAAGTCAACTTGAAACAAGATACAGTCATCAGAGAGGAGGGAGCCTCAACTGAGAAAATTATTCCATAAGAACAGGCTGTAGGCAAGCCCATAGGGTATTTTCTAAACTAGTTAGCCATTGGGTGTGGGTTGGTCTATCCCTTGCATGGTGATCCAAGATCCTATAAAAAAAAAGCTGAGTAATCAGTGTGGAACAAACCAGTAAGCTGCTTCCTGCCTTCAGGTTCCTTCCCTATTTGAGTTCCTGTCCTGATTCCTTGCATGATGAACTATGATGTGCAGGCATAAGCCATAGAAACCTTTTCCTCCCTAAGTTGCTTTTGGTCATGATGTTTCATCATAGAAATTGCAACCATATGACAGAAATATATATCAGGATAATAGAACCATTACTGTGACAGACATGACCATGCATTTTGGAGAGGATATTTGAAGGACTTTGAATCTTAGAGTGAGAAAAACCACTGAACTTTGAGAGCTCAGTGAGTTCTTTTTCCAGAGTTAGGAGATAAGACATTGAAATTACTGCAGATGATGCAGATCTGGTTTTTGAAATTTCAAAGGAAGCAAGCATTCTACCAGACCAGTCTCTTAGGAATCTGTGGTTCTGGTTAGGGAAAGCTGAAGATTAAAAATAGACCACAACCGCAAAAGTACAACCTTTGCTTTCCTCAGATCATCTTTGCTGTTCAGCTGGAGCCAATAAATTAGTAGGGATTAAGGTGAGACCAGCATCATCAAAGTGAAATCTCTGGGAATTGTTTCTTCTGAGTCAGCACCCAGAAGCTGTGTTCCAAATGTTTCCAAGTTTATACTTTGTCCTGGAAAAATAACTTGGTAGTGTAGGAATCTCCCAGGTGGTAATACTAGTCTTGAAGTTATAGAGACATCATGGAGAACAGTGAGAAAACAGGAAGGCCACTGAAGAAGTTGCAACCAGAGTAGTAGATGAAGGCCCAGGATTGAAGTGGTCATGAAGAAAAAGTAAGGTTTGCACCATGAAGAAGATCTAGGAGAGAATATTGGGGTAGGCCCAGTATTATGAGAACACGGTACAATGGGATGACTGCCAAGAACAACTGCAGCAATGTAGTGGAATCTGCCTGAGCTTCGAAGACAATCTGTGTGTGTTTGCTGCAGAGGACAGAGCCAGTGAAGTGATCCAAATCTTTTGGAGAATTCTAGAAGATCCTGAGTGAATCTGAGACATTGGACATGACACAATTAAGTGTTCAATGTATCAGGTCTTCTCTCTCTCTCTCTCTCTCTCTCTCTCTCTCT
>LOEQ01004170.1:115295-127687 GCA_001685075.1 Bramus lutescens | reverse complement strand
TCTCATCCATTTCTTTAAGGGAGTTTTTCACATCCTGTTTAAGGGACTCTATCACTTTCATAATGTCCATTTTTTCTACTTCTGTATTAGGGTGTTCAAGTCTTCCTGTTATATGTTTGCTGGGTTCTGGTGTTATCAAGTTGTTTTTCAGATTGTTGGAGGAATTCTTGCTTTGGCACCTGCCCATCTCTTACTTCAAAGGCTCTCTGATGGATCTTCTGGTACAGGATAAGGGACCCTTGCTGGCCAGGGACCTTGCAGACAATAGGACTAACTTGTTGCCTGCAGGTTTAGTGAAACAAAGGAATTCCTGCCTGGTTGCACTCACCACCCCATCCCAGTCACAAAACAGGCTGAGCTGGGGGATCTTATGAACCTGAAGAAGGGAAGGGGTTTCTTGGAGCAAGCTGGGATGGGATAGAAGAGAGAGGCAGTAGCCAGGGAGAGAAGCTCCCCCACAATGGCCAGAAAGTTTAGGGTGTTGAGGAATGTCTATGCTCACTTTCCAGGGCTTCTGCCTTCAGGTCAGGAACACACTCACCCCTCTGATGGATATTATTGTACAGGGTCAGGGCCCCTTGCTGGCCAGGGACCTCGCAGACAAAAGCCCTATGATTATTTTTCTTGTGTGTAGGGAAGAGGATCCCTGGTTCATTGCTGCATGTCTGAACAGATAAATCAACAAAACACTGCCACATATAAGGCTCAGGTATCATTGAAGAAGACAGGGCAGGAAGAATGTGATGGCCGGAGGATAAAGATTTTCCCATGAGATTGCATCTCCTACTAGAGTCAGAAGATACACCCATGAATTCTTACCAACATGACTGTCCAAACAAGAAGCTCCAATCCAATAAGAGGACTGACACTCTGTCTCAGTAATGCTTTTCTGCAATATCTGATCACTTATATTTATTCCATGAACAACTTTCCTAAAACTACTATTTTAAAAAGTGATACTTCTGTAAAGTACTCACTTGTTTCTCTTCAATCATACTTTTAGATTAATTGTTGTTCAATTAAATAATCATAAATAAGTTTATTAAGTTTATTCTTACAAGATTGCTTTTTAAAATAAATACTCATACATTTTGAAAAATTGTGTCTTAAAGGAATTTACAAATATATCAGCATATCTTAAATTTCTTTAAAATCTATTTGGTCAGAAATTGTAATTAATCATCATCTCCTTTTCTATATTCATTGCCTGTTCTTAAATCAGCTTGGATTCTTCAGCATTTCTGTCTTCAATCCCTCTCCCTGTTGTATGGTTTTATTATTTCTCTGAATCTGCATGCCACAACAAATTAATATTTTAGAATTATGTTCTTCATCTTCTTTTACTGAAATTTGTTCAATTGCTTATAAATAGGCTTCTTTCTAACAATTCAAAATATAATATTGGTGCATTTTGAATCAGGCACAGAGGGATACAACTCTAATATCAACTACTTAGGAAGCTGAGACATGAGGTTCACCCTCATAAATTCAGACATATTCTGTCTCAAGATGAAACTTTAAGAAGGCTAAAACATAGGTCATTATTTTCATGTAGGTGGGATAGGTTCAACCTGAAGCTTTGCCAAAAATAAGAGAGTGAAGGAGAGGAGATAGGGAGAAACGGTGGATAAAAGGCAGAGAGGATGAGGTAAATAAAGAAAGAGAAGGAAAGGAGAGGAGAATAGATGAGCAATTCTGAAGCTTCCTTGAGAGGACCGCTTCCCACAGAAGGCAGGAACATATGAATATGTGATGGTTATGTTTCTGTCAAATTGACAAATGTCTGGTCATCTGGCAGATGCTTGAACTGAGGAAATTCCTTCATCAGATTGCACCATAAAACAAGACTGCAGGGCATTTTCATATATGACAGGCATGGGAGGGCTGAGCATTCTTTGGGCAGTGACAACCCAAAAAAGGTGGTTCTAGATTGTATAAAAAAGCAAACTGAATGATCCAATAGATCAAGCCAATAAGCAATATTCTTCCACAGCTTCTGACTCAGTTGGTTCTGCAATGAACTTATCCTTTGGCTTCTCCCAGTAATGGACTGTGATTAGACGTGTGTGCCAACAAACTCTTTCTCTCCAGATTTGTTTAGGTCATGATGTTTTTCACAGCAATAGAAAAAATAAGACATGCATCAAATAAATAAATATGCTGATGCAACATAGATATCATATATACATATTTTAAAAAACAAAAAATATGATTGAGATAAAATTTACAATTATATATGTATGTATACATATATATATCACATGCAATATTTTGTGTATCAAAAGCTTTTAAGGTTTACTATACATGAACACATGCCAATTTTATCCTTAATCTAAATGCTTCATTTTAAACCTTAACATAGAAAGAAAATAAAGGAAATAAAATAGTTATTCATTTTTGTGAACAAAAGATTAATAAATCTCTTGGATTCATTAAAATTCTAAGAAAATATTTTATATACATTGCTGGAAGTGTGAATGTTTTTTATAGATAGCAAGAAGGCCAAGATCAGTTCTCTCCTGGGAAGTTATAATACAAAATGAAAATATGTGAAGATAAAAGAAATAGAAATATGGAAAAAGAAACCACCAAAGTGTCATTTGACAGGTAAACTGCTTTAGGGTAGTTGGTAAATTTAGCTTTTGCAAAATTTGGTTGTTTCAGAGTTTGAGATGATTGAAAACTACCCAATTCCATTTCAGGATCCTGCTCTTGCAAATTCTGTGATACAGGAGCAGAATTTATAGACATTTTAACTTTGAAGCATTAGCATTGTTATTTAAGACAAAGCAGTAAGTAAAGTATGGAATCATGGTACATCTTGACAGCCAATATTAATATATCATAATTAAAACATCCAAATATTTTAAAGGAGAAAAACTGTTGCTGTAACTTAAGAGTTCAAGCCAGCAGATGAAGACACTGATGGAATTTGATCCATCATACTGGAAAAGTTATAATTTTAAAACTTTCAGTTCAGATTTTATTTCACTGAGGAAACTAGATGGTCCTAAGCATTGCAAAAAAATAGAAATCTCTTTCTGATGATGACTGTGGGTTAGAGCAAATTACAGTGTTTCATATTACATATACTCATAAGCATATTTTGAAATTTTCTTGTTTAGCAGTGGTTGTCTGTGGATATAGATTTTTCTCTGCACCACAGGTCCCACTGATCTGTTTCTCTCTGCCACTGGGTCCTAGCAGTCATTTATGAATCAACCACTCTGAGATTTAAGTTACAATTGTTTGAAAACTGAAGTCTTCAAGTGGTTTTGTTTAGAGGAAAGCTAATGGCAAGCGTGCAGACAGAACAGGAAAGTCACAAAGTGAGTGTCCTAAATGGGTAGCATCTTTAGAAAATTCTGTAAGTAAGAACAGTGCTAAAGCACTTATGAATATACAAGGAGCACATGGGTGACTGATAATCAGGGATTTTCAATATAATGCTCTAGATATTGTCAAAAATAATTGCTCTAAATTACTAGGCAGATTTAGCTTTGCTATATTACTTTGTGGACCACCAGCACTGCTAAGTTTGATATTTTTGTAGTGTTTTAATATTTAAAACGTTTGTAGCCAATGACTTTCTAACATGAGATGATACTGTTTCCTTTGAAATGTAGAGGACCAAGTTTTTATTTATTTTTAAATTTATTTGTTTACTTTAATCCCTAGGGTGAATTTATAGAAAAGAATACTAGCTAGTAAGTGAGTAATTCCAATATATTTTAGAGTTTTCCTTGTAATTAAGCCATATGTACTTCCTTGATAGGTGGATTTCTCCCAACTTTTTGATAGATTTCTTTCACCCTCACTTCAAGTTAGCTGCTGACACACTGCCAGGGTCCCACAGAGATGAAGGGCTAGGGAATGATAACTTTCTTAATCATTAAAATTCAAACACCCTAAAGACAGAAATTGCTGCATTGAAACACCATCAGGAGACTTTAAAAGATTAAATCAAAAGAGTTAAAGAGAAATATATGATAATAGTTTTTTAAAGTATATGCTCAAGGGCAAAGGACAGAAAAAAAGGGAAGCCTGCCTAGTTTTGTATGAGGGAAACACAAAGGCTGTTTCTACTTAATCCCAAAGTCACTTATTTGTTCAGTAATTAGTTAAATCTACTAAGATTTAAGAGTTCAAGGCTACACAGTCTTAACCCCCTAAATATTAATATCATGATTTTGTAAATTTGTGAATAAGTTTTGAATATAAGAAATCTTTCATTGCAAATTCTATTAGGTTTTATGGGATCATTATCAACCCAGATGTTATGTGGCATAAGTTCATTTAAGTTACACACATATGCATACACATATAAACATACACAAAAACAGGTTGTATATATATAGATAGATAGATAGATAGATAGATAGATAGATAGATAGATAGATAGATTATAGTCAATTAGATGACTATCAAACATTCTTGGTGTATTTTTCTCTTTTCCTCTCCCTTTTCCCATTCTATTGACTTTCCTTTCCAGATAAAGCTTTCACCAACCCTATTTTTCTTATTTTCCTATGATCCATGGACTCTCTCACAAAAATCCAGTCACAAACCATGGTAAGCTTTTTTTGTATTGTTGATCAGGGCAGACCAAGAGCCCCCTAAAGTGATTTTAGTTATTGTGTTGGCATTTGCTATTTCCCCAAACTGGAAGATGAGACTACTGCTGAGGAAATCATACCTTTCAGACATAGGACTTAGAAGAATTATACTGGAACTAAACTCGAAGCCTTCTCCTTGAGAACTAGCTTTCACAGTATTTGAAGGCAATATGCAAGCTGCCTTAGAGATAAAGCCAATTATTATTCCTAGCCATTTGTAAGGCCTACCTATCGCACCACTGACCAGCTTACAAGATATCCCAGTGGCGCAACAGTGATACTTTTTTCTTGAAGGAAAACAATAGACACAACAGACGAAAATCATATCTAGTACCACTTTTAGTCAATAACATATAGCTAGACAGGTCACAGAACTCAGGGAGGAAGATAATATTATTGTGGTAAAAGAGCATAGTACTAAACTGACTTCTAATGGTTTGTTATTATACCCATAGATTAATGCAACTCTCAGCTCTAAACAAGGAAGCAGTTCTTTGCAGTAGATCGTGACTAATACACTAACTTGCAACTTGCCAAGCTACAAGCAATGAGACTTCTGATTGTTTATTCTTTCATGGAATATCTGTATCACACTTCCTCCTTCCAAGATTCAGTGATTATTATAGATGAGGATGCAAAACATGCATAAGAATCAGAGGTAAGTAACTCTAAGGAAAACTGCCTTCCAGACATGACAGGACATTGCACATATGAACGCACAACAATTGTGATATCATGTATAAGACTTGAGTAAGATAAAGCCTAACTGAAACACAACATGAAGAGAGGAGGAGTTCATGAAATCTCATGTTTTAGCTGACGATCTCTCGCCAATTTCTAACTTGTAAGACAGAATGAGAATCAGTTTCCTTTAGGTATATTGCTACTGGTAAGTTGACCATGCTCCAATAGAAGGCCGCACACTCAAGAACACAGGGCAAAACAAGTATGTCTTGGTGGGTGCAGAGAGGGATAGAACACAGGAAAATGGAGGATGGATCTCAAAGGAGTTGGGCAAGGTGTAGAAATGACCAAAGCATATTGTACTAAATTCTCAATGAACAAATAAATTTATATTAAGGAAAAACATTTTTTCTCTTTGAATCTTAGAATACATTCAAAGTGGTAGCACTGGAGGACAATAAAAGACAACTTTAATCAGTTTCTGAAGACATACTTTAGGTTATATGATGCAATCAAGAGTATTATCTTAACAATTTGTAATTTTGTTAACATATTTTAGTTGATACACTAGTTGTGAATATTTAGACAATAAAGGTTAGCATTTAAATAAATTCCCAGAATGAATAAATAATCCATCAGCATAGAGAGTATGTTCATTTTTTTATACCTGAAAGCAAAATGTTAAAACAAATAGAGGGAAAGAGAAAACATCTCTTCTGAGTATAAGGGTGGTTTTTGTTTGTTTGTTTGTTTTGGTCAAGAACTTGGACATGACTCCAAACCCATGTGAAAGTAGCATAAATACACCTATGTCACTGATCATTCTAAAAAATAAAAGCTACTGTTCCTCAAAGGAAATACTGCAGTAAAGAATAAATCTAGAAACTGTATAATTAGCAAAATATAAGAATACAGAATATTCAGTGGACACAATAACCAACAATGTGATTAAAGCAGTCATAATTTATCAAGGTGTGAAGTGTGTATAAACTATATTAAATTCTTATACTTTTGGTTGTGAGTCTAGTTTTTAATGGCTAAGGCATCTCTCCAGCAGAATTATAATAAATTCTTAAGTGATCATATAAGCATAAAATTTTTTTAATAACTGAAAAAGTCAAGCCTGAATTGTAGGACCACAAAGTCATGACCTTTAAATCAATTTGCAGACATTAGCTTGTGTACAGATCCAGAATCCATTTGATGAAGAGAATTTTGGGTCTTTTGCATGAAGGACCTTGGTGTAGTGATAAAATCGATATGATTGATATTTCTGCCATCCTCTCCAAAGTGATTTAATATCTTACCTAGAGTAACCAGATTTTAATAAACACTTTAACTAAATATTCTAGGAACAAAGAAACACTAGGTGTATATTACATATACACCTAGAATTCCAAAATGTTATTCTGAGCCACCAATCGCTAACTTGTGTAATTCAAATGCTCAAGTAGGTTTTAGGTTATATATGTCTCACCATTCATCCCTTGACATATCGTGTATCTGATTCTGCAGTTCAAGAATGAATATTTGGAATCAATAAACCCTCCTATGGATGGAATCCAACTTTGTTTCTTTAGGGCTTCTTAACTTGAACTTTGTTTACAGCATCTTTGCATCTTTAATAAGGGCAGACTTCAATCAAGTTAAGTCCTGAGCAGATCACAAAGACTGACTTCCACAGGCAAGAGTCTACTTTTGGATTTCTGTGCAGTATAGAGACTTCTGTGTGTCCATACTGCTAGCCCATATTGTCAGTTTCCTCCTTGTATATGTGATATATGCCTTAAGTGTATGTGATCAACATTCAAATTGTATATCAAGATAAAGAAAAATAATTTTGAAATAAAGTAACTGTACAGGGGTTAAAATACTTGAATTTTGTGTTCTCATAAAGAACATACCTCAAAATCCATTATATGATTCTTACATAGTTGATTTCTTGCCTTAAATATAGTAGTTTGCATATTTCTGGTATTGCGTGAAGAAATAAACAAATTCATCATATAAATAGAGACAATCGACACTAAATTCAACAAATGCTTATCTTTTCAGATGACTCTAGGATTACTTTAGACATTATGAGTGCATAGAACACAAAGATATTTCATTTAAACGGATTGATTTTGTTCTGGAAGGAGATACGTAATAGTAGTGTGATATTCAGAGACACTCATAGATATAACCTTTGAATACACTAAGAAAAGTAGACATAGGAATAGAAGTTTCCATGGATTGTAAGTAGTGTTTTAGCAAACTGAAACTTGTGAATAGCTGAGTTTTAGTTTCATTCAAGAACCACATTTGAATATAATACTGTTTCAGAAATTGAATTCCTCTATATGTCACTCCAGTGACATAGCCATAAAAATAACATGATCAGCAGAAGTTCCTATTGACCTGCACTTTAAAATCTGGACTATTACTATTGAGTTATCTGCCATTACAGATTTCTTACAAGGGTCATAACACTTGAAAATTTATGAAAATATAAACCTCATAGAAACAAAAACACAAAATAAGTGAAACTATGTAAAAATTTTAATGAAATGAAAATTGTCAAATGTTTCATTCAATGAATGTTTTCAGACTAAACTTATTTGAAAATTATAAACAGAGTAGTAAAAATGTCAATTTATACAATATGTTGTTACATCTTTCAATTTTATGAGATTATCCTGGTTAATTGCAGGGAAGAGTTTTTGGGAAAGTGATATTTTGCTCTAAAAACTGATGCAAACATACATTTAGAATAAATATTACATTTTATGTGCAATGAAATATGAAATTATAGCTCAAAACATTATTGATTTATTCTTTTATATGAAATTTAACAATTTCCAAAGACTAAACCTGTTACAGGCACATCTGTAATTGAAATAATAAAATGTATGATTCAATTTATTTCCATTAACTCTATATTACTACTCTCAGTAAAACAATAAAAATCTGGGCATTATCATTATTTAAAGTAATATTAATACTATGAAAAACAAAGTATTTTATATAGCACTTATAATAACATGGTGCTCAAATTTAATAAATATGAAAATATTTTGTACCAAAACAATTATATTAAGAGAAACTGAACTCTTTTATTTTAACACATTGCTTTAACTTATACTTTTGATATATTAATACTCCCTGAAGTAGTTAATATTATGTAAATTGTTTATAATCAGAATAGTTAGCATTTTAAAATGGTTGATCTATATTATATGAAATAATTTATATAAGAAACTTCAAAGTTGTCTACAGGGGATGCTAATTAAGCTCTGGTCTTTATAGATTTTTCATTACAAATGAAGTTTCAACTTCACAAAGCTCACAGTTGTCATAGTAATCATATTTCAATATTTCACATATCTTTCTTACCTTGAATATTAAAGTAGAATTATATTTGATGTATTTTGCATGTTATTTTATTCCAGAATGAAGCTATTGTCTGTTGAAAATTACCCCTAAATATTTTAATTGCTATCCTTCTGTCCTTAAGACATAGAATATTTTGTATTTATAATTTTTATATGAATATTTAAGTTAATGAATTTGTTCCATATAAAAAGTCAAAATGTTTTTAATGTATTTAAAAAACTTAATTGAATTGAAATGAATAAAATTGGACTTCATATAGCATAGCCTTTTTTAGAGGAAGACTACTTGTTTTTATTTTGTTTGTTTGTTTGTTTTGAGACCGGGTTCCTCTGTAGCTTTGGAGCCTGTCCTGGAACTAGCTCTTGTAGACCAGGCTGGTCTTGAACGTAAAGAAATCCACCTGCCTCTGCCTCCCGAGTACTGGGATTAAAGGTGTGCACCACCGCTGCCCAGCTTACTTGTTTTTTATAATGAAAAACAAGGACTGTGATGGCTGCTGTCCCTCCCTGGTGGAAAACAACACAACAAATACATTTAAAGAAGAAATGATATCTGAGTCCTGCATCAAGGGATTTTATCCATTGTTCCTTCTGCTCCACCCACTCTAAAAGTGCTGCAGATCTTCACTGTGAAGAGAACAAGGATAAAACCTGGAAGACCACATCGGGCAGAGTCCTCCAAATTAGCAGTTCCCAATCTTGTGCTTTGCTAAGAGCTGGAAGTGTCTTTAGGAGATTCACATGCCATAAGGCAGCTCTGGTTCCTGTTGCGGCTTTTCGCTATCTTCTCATTTTACTCCAAGTAGGTGAGCAGGGCCAAGAGGTCCACTTGAATATCTGACCAAAACTGACAGGCACCTGACAACAGTTCTTGGTGTGGGCATACTTAACTGACCAACTCAGTCTCCAGTGCTTCTTCCTAGATTCTCCCATATGTCCAAAAATTCTCACCAGACCAGCAGCTGGGTGACAGTGATTCCTTGGGACCTGATTTCTTACATAAAAATTTGGCAGCTTCCTTTCTGTTAAGCTCTCATATATAAAATCTTAATACTTTCCCTTTTAAAACTTGTTGTTTGTTGCTTTATAAATTCCACCCTTAAAATTTAGGATATAGCAACCAGAGTCTGTGACTTCAGGGAACAGTACATCATAAGGTATGATTCATAATTAGACAATACAATACTGACTTGGGTTTAGAAAATGTGCTAAAAAGACAATGACATCAGAAAACCAAAGGATGTGGAGAGAGCAATGAAATAATCTAATATATAACTTTCCCTGAAGGAAAAAAGGCAGGAATGTAAAACTTAAGAAAATTTGTCTTTGAGGTCACACACAAGTAAATGTCTTATTTGGAATGTATCTTTGTCTTTTCTGTCTTCTGTCTAATTGTGCTTACCTGCCTGGGTTCAGTCTGTGTTCCCCTGTCTGTGACCCCTGTGTGCCATCATGTTCTCTGCCAGTGACTGCCTATTAGCCTGTATATCAGTGAATAAAGGATGCTATATCTGTTGGCTGCGCTATACATTTGAAATTGAAAAATGTACCATAAAATTGAAAAACTTCAAAATGCTCATAGATTGGCAAGATTAATATAGTGAAAATGTCCATTCTATTAGTAATAACCTAGATATTTAATTCAAACTTCATCAGAATTCCAATGTAATTTTTCAGAAAAATGGAAATAATCTTAAATTTCATATGGAAGCACAAAAGATGCAGGATCCGGTTTCAGTCAGGAATGATCAAATTTTAACTGTCTGCAACTTTGAGTGAAAATATTTTAGGGTTGGGTCTCTCTCATGTGTGTGTGTGTGTGTGTGTGTGTGTGTGTGTGTGTGTGTGCTCCTTCATTTGTGAAGGCCGGAGTATAACATTTTGAAGTTTTTTCTCTCCTTTTTCAGATTTGAGAGGGGAAATCTCTCTTATATATCACAGCACAATGCACAGAGATTGAGAAATTTTAGATGTTGACATTAAGATTTAAGGATTTAAACAGACATCTTGGCTAGCAAAGAGGTATCAAGAAGCAAAGGTATCTTCCAATAAGCTATTCCTGAGACTCACATGGTGAAATAACAGAATCAATTCCTAAAAGCTGTTGCCCCATATTCATGCAAGTGCATGTAAATACACACATAAACATATAAATCCACAAACACACACACATACAGATGAATAACAGTAACAAATCATTCAAACAAAGTCTAAAAAGACAACAGAAAAAGAAAATATAACATGTTCTGATTATCACTCAACAACATTAAAACTCTGTATAAGAGATGAATAAGATCGTTGATAAGTATTGCTTATAGGGAAGTAATATCAAAACAGCACTCTTAGAAGATTCCTCAAAAATGAGGCCAAATGTTAATAGATTTCCAGGGAACATTAAAGGGATTCTTCTAGGTGCAATTGTATTAATTAATAATGAAAAACAATCAGCTTCCAAGGGTGTATTTCTGAACCTGAGATGTGAGACAGGCATGATTCAGTGGAATGGCCTTCCTCAGAGCCAATGTTGCCTCTGACACCTAAACTCAGGAACTGATTCATATCTTTATGTAACTCTGTTTCTTGAGTAGCTCACTTCCAAATGAAACATGGCTATGAGTTATTCCCAACATCAAAGCCTTGCTCGCTTAATATTTGTTTGGTTAAAACTGAATTTCTTCAAAGTTGGTGCCGCAGAGGTCCTTGTACTCACACAAAAACATAAAGAGAAAGAACAAATGTTAAATACACAGGACCTTTTCTCAATGGAGGATGCATATTATCTGTTTACCTACCCAAAAAGCTGGGGGTGGGTTTTGTTAACTATCTGGTGACATTTTTGCTATCTGTTGAGGGAGACCTCATCCTCCTTTTACCACAGAGGTAGAACTCACTCAAATTACTCAAAGTGATTATTCCAGAATCTTCATTCCTGAGATAATCTTTAGAAGAGATGTCCCATTTACTATTGCCTGAAGACCTATATGCCATGAGTCAAAGACCAC
Organism: Bramus lutescens; assembly: GCA_001685075.1. Lineage (NCBI taxonomy): Eukaryota > Metazoa > Chordata > Mammalia > Rodentia > Cricetidae > Bramus > Bramus lutescens. The sequence continues at coordinate 116,011 of LOEQ01004170.1, read as the reverse complement.
ACTAGATTCTACGCCTTTTAGTTATAGAACCCACACTCATAGTCACATGTACTTTGCAAAAGAGTCTCTGTGAAGGTAAATCTTAGGCTTTATCAAGCATCTGGAAGTGGTCTAATTGTCACCTGGAAAACTTTTCCCAGATTGTACTGTGTTGTAAATAAGCTGACAATAAATCACTTTGAAATAGACTACCAAAATATGATCTATATTGATAAAATCTATCTGTACCTGGTTTTCATCCATATTTCTTGATGTTTGCTTCCCTATTTAAAATCTGAAGAGACTTCCTCAATATTTCAAATGGTATACATTTGAAGGCATATGATTCTGGGAAAGTCAGGGAACTAAAAGTGATTAGATCACTTTAGTTCAATTACCATTAGTAAAAACATTAAGTTCATACATTGTCAAAAAAGCCTGATCAAGAGAAACTACAGAAAATGCAATACACATATCTTAAATACATGAAGCAAAGATATTCACCTGAGTATGTGTGAATCCATTCATTATTATGAAAATTGAAATATGGAGGAATGGACCAACACTCACACATGGTGAATGAGACAAGACCATCTGTACATCTTAAAATTTAGATTTTTGATTATGAGCCTAGCCTTTAACAGCTGAGCCATGCCTCCAGGCCATACAGAGACCCACATTGGAGCACTGGACTGAGCTCCCAAGGTCCAAATGAGGAGCAGAAGGAAGGAGATCAT
>LOEQ01004170.1:93984-109603 GCA_001685075.1 Bramus lutescens | reverse complement strand
TCCGATGGATCTTCTGGTACAGGATCAGGGCCCCTTGCTGGCCAGGGACCTCACCAACAAAAGGACTATCTTTCTGACTTCAGGCTTAGTGAAACAAAGGAACTCCTGCCTCTTTGCACTCTCCACCCAATCTCAGCCCCAAAAAGGCTGAGCTGGGGGATCTTATGAATATGAAGAAGGGAAGGGGTGCCTGGGCACAAGCTGGGATGGCATAGGAAGAGATAGGCAATAGCCAAGAAGAGAAGCCCCTTCAGAATGACCAAAAATATTAGGGGGTTGAGGAATGTCTGTCTTCCCTTTCCGTGGTTTCTGTCTGCTGGTCAGGAACACACTCACACCTCCGATGGATCTTCTGGTACAGGTTCGGGGTCTCTTGATCACCAGGGAACTCACAGAGAAAAGGACTATCTTGCTGCCTGCAGGATTAGACTGTGTATACTTTATTTCTGGTAAATTGATTTTATATTAATGTGTTCATTAAAATTGTGTTTAAGATAGATATCAAAGAAAAACCCATAGAATGAATTAGTACTTTTCTTCTAGTACATGAGCAAGATGGATTCTGTGTAGCAAAAAAGGAGGGTAAATATCCTATTTTTGTATATATATTTATTAAGGAGAAACAAATTAAATGTCAAAACTATAAAATTTGTCAATTCTGTGATCTAAATATTTTTGACTAATTAAAGTGGAGACTGTAGTCACAAGTGATGCTTGTGTAGGTACAGCCTTGACATTTCCTTTGTATAAGCTAAAATGCAGCAGTCAGTGTGATTTTTCTTTTGCATATTTTATACACTTAAGTTCCATTTACTTTGTCAGAGTCTATTGTGTAATACCTAACTATATTCAAAAGAATGTCAAGTTAGATCAGGCTAAAATGTTTTTACATGTTTAGAACAAACAGGAAACTCATACAAAAAATCAAGCTTACTTTTAAAATACCATTTTTACCCCAACACATTAAAACATAAACAGTTTTCTTGGCATTTGTAAAATCACCTATGGGAGACAACACACAAAATTCAGTCTTCCTTGTGTTAAAGTGACAGATACTGCAGTTGCAAATGATGTAGCTGTGTCTCTTGCTGGTTTTCTATTATGTTCCTTGGCTTCTCTGGCAGTTATTAGATATTTCAATAGTGTCTGCCACATATTACTTCATGTCTGTAGAGACTGAAACACATTAGGAAAGAAAGAACACACTTCTAGGAGAAAACTACTACTTTTTTTCTGATGAGCATCTTTTTAATGATGTGGCTATAGTTCAGCCCTTGACATGATGCATACTACTATTTTTAGCAATGAGTGTTTTTTAATGGTGTTGCTATAGTTCAGTCCTTGACATAATACATACCTTTGTCAGGAACAACACTATAAAATAATGGATGAATAAATGAAGTTTTTGAAAGGTGTGTTCTATTATGTGTTGAATTATATGTTATAAATTCTATTGGCTTTATCATAGGTCAATTGATCCTGAACATATAACTACAACTACATTATATGAGTCATCCTTGAACTTCCAATATTTCTCAAGTAGCTAAGATTGCAGACATAGTTCATCAATTCATATAATGTAGAAAATTTCATTTCCAATGAATGAATTTAAACATGCCTAAAATGAGTATGTTTTTCTGTTATTGGTGATCAATTTGTGCATAGGTAAAAATGTATATTTTGTTTTGTTCTAAAGTAATTTTTGTGCTTAATTTGAGTTTAGAGTATCATAATTTTAATAAGACAATTAAAACTAGAATGTTTCAAATTTGTATGATTTGCTCCAATCTGAAATAATGTATGCTGGGTATAGAATCATTAAGACTCAACATGCAAAGAAAATTTCAAAAGGTCAGCATACAAACAGATTACAAGACTCTGGAATTTCCTAAAATTTATAAGACTCCTGAGACCTCACTTCACAATTTTGTATACACAGTAACAAGTGATGCCAAGTGAAACTCTCTGGTCAATTAAACTGCCTGTAATTATTTATAATGAAAGAATACTATTGGAGGAAATTACACCCAATCAAGGTTCAGAAATGAGGAACCCAATCTCAAAATATATTTCTACAATACACAGCACCCTTAAAGCTTAAGGGACTTTGCAGAAGAGAGTGCAGAAACATTACAATTTGTGTGATTGTATATTTTCTAGTAATGTTTTAAGAGGCGCCGACAATGTCTCATCAGCATCATTGCCTAAAGTTGATCTGAACAAGGACAATAGACATCCCAAACAGTATAGGGGTGGGAGGAGGACAGGATGTCAATCCCATGATGGTTAAATCCTACACAAATACCTGCATTGATCTAAGGAATGCTGAGATTGTGAAAAATAGTCTTACCCAAGAAAAACCACAGAAATGAGTTATTCAATACCATATGATTAGCTCTAGAGCAAATATACAAGTAAAATTATGTTATTAAGCTCCTACATTTTTGTATTTAGGAATATATGAATGTACATTTACATATAGTATGTAACAATCAATGATAAAAGAGGCCATGCAGGCTTGACAAAGAGCAAGGAGGGCTACACATGAGAGTTTCTAGGGAGGAAAGGGAGGAGGATTGATAAAATTCTATTACATCACAAAACATAAAATAAAAAATTAAAAATTATATTAGAGCAATTTATTGTGCTTTCTCATAAAGAAAGAAAATTAGTAAACATTATATGATAATTGTATGTCCACAAAAGCATGAAAATGTCACTACAGGAAGGACAATTTCAGTGAGGGAAAGCATGGAATGAAAAATGAATAGAAAATAAAAATTCATTATATAAACTCATGAAATTGTCAAATCATAATACAAACACATTAAACCTAAAGAAAAAGTCATTTTTGATACAAAAGAACTTGTTTATTTTTCCAATTAATTTATATATGTTTGCCTTGACTTTTACATTGTTTTTGAAAACCAACAATTAGATTTGTATATGCACTTTAAAATTCTTTGTTAATAATAAATTCTAACTTGCAGCTTTCTATGTGTAAAATTTAATGATATTCATTTCTGTTAGCTAGAAATGAACCCACTGTTAAGGTTTTATATAGTACTAGGATTAGTGGAGATAAAATATAAATAATATTCTAAGTAGAATATCAAAGACTATTCATTTTGAAAATTATGTTAACATATAAAATATTTACTGTTCATATTGCTTTATTCCAAACAAAAGATTTTTAAGCAGTATTTTATATTTGTGAGTAGTGCTGAAATGTACATGAAATCCAGGCAGCTCTTCAACTTAATGATTTCACTTCCTCTGATTGTATACAATAGTGTCCTTCTAATTGTATTAGAATGAGCTCTTTGCTGTAATTGTGATTTTTCCATAGATAAATAAGGAATTACATGGTAGAAGATGAATAGAAATTTTACTATCTCTGTGTATTAACTGGGAGAACTCTGGACATTTTGCTAATTGACTTTTTTACTTAGTATTCTGCTTATAGATGCATGAATCTTAGATATATATGACCATTGTCTGTCAATACCCATAACCATCTGCTATGATGGCAAAATGCCTGCTCTTAAAATACTATGACAGTGTGCATTCACCAATAGAGGACACTGGCAGCATAAAACACTAAAGATATTTTTATTTTTCAGTATAAAATGATGCCATAAAAAGCCTACTTTCTTTCTTTACATCACTCCACCCACTCAATGGTTTTAAGCCAAAATTATTCAGGCATGATAACTTATGATGATCAACAAGGAGTTTTTGTGAAAAGGTTACATCTTTTCACAGATTAATCTATTTTAAAAANACTATATATTCATGGAAGAGATATTTTAAGCAATTGAAATATATGTTTTTGATATTAATTTTGATTTTTCTTGGTATAAATTCTTGTATGTGTACAAAAATCAATAATTCATGTAGCTGGAACATCAGATGAGATTCTTGTGCTGAATCATTCCTGCTTAGGCATTCCTAGTCATGGCTAGCAGAGAACTGTGGAGTTAAAGAAAGGCACCTGATAAAATTTTGAAGATTCTGCTGTCTACTGAATTGTGATGGAATCATGTTCTGAGACTATCCAAATATCCTTTTCCAATTCATTCTCATATACACATGGCTGGAAAAATGCTATTGCACTGTTTCTGTATAGTGAAGATAAAAATACAACTAAAATATTCCTTGTGTTTATGGCAGTACTCAAATTACACTTTCTTCAGGAAACAATCATAAATTTAAACATTTAAGAAATAATGTGATCCATCTATAAAGAGGATTGAGAGTTAAAAGAGCTATTTGACACCATGCCCAGTGAGAAAAGAGTTAAAATGAAGCAATTATAAGATTTGTATTTATTGTTCACAATCATGCTGTCACCTGATCTAGGACTATCAGTCCTCATGATTTTGCAAACTTAATTAATGCTGTTAATTTGTCACCCTATTCATGACTTTTTTATTTTACTGAAGACAGAAAGGGTTAAGATAGTTATACAGTTAATTGTTATAATTATTGTAGCATTCTACATATATTTTGATAATTTTAAAATTTTTAAATGATTAAATCATTTAGATTGTACATTTATCTTAGTAAGACTTTTTGAAGAGTACTTTCTTTTGTCTGTAGTGAAATTTCAATTGCATTTTAATAAATAAAAGTTGCCTGAAAATTTGAGAGTAAAACAGCCCCACTGGTCTGCCTTACTGACCTGGTAATAGTAACACACACCTTGAATCCCAGTAGCCACACTAATTTCTGATAGAAACTGGGAGGCGCATGCCTTTAATCTCTGTGCTACACATATTTAATTCCAGTCCTAGAGAGTATAATAAAACGGGAGGAGACTTTTCTCAAACACAGCCTCATTCTGAGATTCCTGGAGGACGGATTACCATGTCTGACTGAGGTTAAGGTAAGAGCCAGCAAGTGGCTGTTTTTCTTTTCGGATCTTTAGTTTTAACACCAATATCAATCCCTGAGCTTTTATTTGTTGTGGTTAGTTTATCTGTATGTGTTTGTAAGTCTTTGTATATACACGTATCCCAGTGCCTGTAAAGACCTGAAAAATGTTTCAAATATCTTGAAACTGGACCTTCAGATACTTGTAAACTGACCAACTACAAATTTTGTTCTTGGAATCAACCTTGGGTTCTTTGCAAGAGAAATGCTCTTAACTACTGAACCTCTTAATCTCCTCAGACCTCTTCAATACAATTATCTTTAAAATTATCTGTCTTGAACTAGGAGGTGTCTCAATAGCTTGGTGCTAACCTGGCAGCCTAAAATTTATTCCCAGACCATACATAAGAAAGGAAGGAATGAATAAACTACCAAACGAAGGAGGGCTTGACTGCACAGAGCTGTTCCTTAGCCTCCACATGAATGCCCTCACTTCTAAATTTTAAATTTTTAAAGGATTTATACATCTGAGACTTAATTTTTTCTCATATTCATAGAATTTCCTCAATAACTCAATATCCCAGAGAAATTTCTAGACTTCTGTCTTCTAAGAGTAGAAACTGCAAAAGCAAGTGGATAAGTAAAGTATAGCTGCACAGCTGGTTCCAGAGTAAGCTTCCAAAGAGATACACAGACATATGTTGTAATAAGGCCGTTTGTTTCCTGGCAGCTTAGACCTCCCAAAATAATCACACAGAAACTATATTATTTAAATCATTGCTTGGCCCATTAACTCTAGCTTCTTATTGGCTAATTCTCATATCTTAATTTAACCCATTTCTAGTAATCTGTGTATCACACGAAGTTGTGGTTTAACCGGGTAAAGTTCCAGTGTCTGTGTCCGGTGGGGCTCCTTGGCTTCTCTCTTAACTCCTCCCTGCTTTTTACCAGCATTCAACTTAGTTTTTCCCACCTAGCTCTGTTCCCTGCACAGGCCCAAGACAGTTTCTTTATTAACGAATGGTATTCACACATACAGAGGGGAATCCCACATTAGACTTGTGCCTGAAAGGACAAAACTAATTAATTGACACAAGCAACACGTGTTTAGCTGGAAAAAAAATCAATGTTCTTCTTATATTGAAGCATGTTATGAAAAGGGTTCATGTGGATTGGCAAAGAGTTCAAATTTCATAGATAAATGATTATAAGAGTTGATTTTTCTAATTCTCACAAGTGGCTCTACAGATTCTTTTAAGAGTACCAGTGATTAATTTGAACAATAATAATGAAATAAAAAGATTAGTATTAGTTCTTCCAATTTTCTCATAGAGTAAAATGATTAATAACTTTTCTCTTTTACATAGTAAAGAAATTCTCATCATCTGCTCTACATACATTACATGCATTTGTCAGTTGGCATCTTTTCATATAGAATCTGACATTTAAAAAATTACTCTGAGTAAACGTCCTTACTAGAAACTGGCATTTTAATTGCACTCAGTTAAGGTTAACAAGGAACTCTGTTAAGTAATGCTGTGGATAGATCTAACTGTAGTAGTCAGGAAAGGTCTGTCAATACATAGATACCAGCAATATGAGAGCAATAATGGAGACAGAGGCACGTTTCTTTCATACTCTTTCTCTTTCTTTCTTCTGAATAAATACATCGTTACAATTGATATAGTTTTACAACTAACTTGAAACGAAAAATGCTGAGATGAACTTATAAGTGTAGAATCTATTTTGAAACAACACAAGGAATCTATGAATAATAATTGATAGGCAGTTGATAATTTGATAAATGAGGATGACTTATTATTTCTTAAATCTACAGAAGTAGGCTACACATTTATGCATTACTTCATTATACACACTCTTTTATACATATATACTTATATTTTCACTTGAATGTACTTAAATGGATTTATAAGCTAATCACTGTTGAAGACTGTATTAATATTCTGTGTGGTGGTTTTAAAGAAAATGGCCGCCAAAAGGAGAGGTGATATTAGATGTGTCTTTAGTGAAGTAGATATGGCCTTGTTGGAGGAAGTGTGGCTCTATGAAGGTGGGTTTTTAAGGTCTCCTTGCTCAAGCTATGTCCAGGGCTGTACACAGTTCACTTCTTGTTCATCAAAATGTAGAAGTCTCAGCTACCTCTGCAGCACAATGTCTGCCTGCATGCTGCCATGTCCCTCCATGATAATGGGCTAAAATCCTGAAGTTGTAAGCCACCACAATTAAACAGGCCCTCATAATTCAAATCTTTCATGTTCCTACTAGTATGACCCATTGATCAGTTCTCAAAAGCATTCCACTGCTTTCCTGACCCAAAGTACCAAAGCAAAAATTCATCCAAATGAAAACATGACCAGGCAAATCACAGCAATTCCCTACTTATGGCACCAACTTCTTTATTTGTCAGGGTTTTATTACTGTGTATGTTTCTGAACAAAGTGTGTTGTTGCTTTATGAGGTCGAGTTGGAGCTTGGTAAGTATAGCTTTGCTGTTTTGCCTGGGGCGCTGTCCCTCTTTCTTTTCTGGTCAACCTGCATATCTTATATTTAGCTTCTGGCCATTTTACTTCTCATCCCTACTGTTCTTATTCTCTCAAATTTATCCCTAAAATTATTTTTAACCATTAAATCTATTCAGTTTCAGTATAACAGAGAGTAGGTTTGAATTTGTGGGATATATTTAGAAATCAATTCTATTCATGATTCTTCAGAGGAGTGAGAGTTGAGGATATTTATAACCAATTTTGTGGATTCCTTTTGTTTTGTAAATACACCCTCAGTATAGTTTTTAGAGTCTTAGAAATGTACTGAAATACATGTCACAGTACTGAAAATAAGCTTTAAATTTAAGAAATTTAACCTTTATGGATTTCTATGTATCAATATCCCCATGTATTATTAATAGATTCACTGTAGTATTTAAATACATAGAGGTGCAGCTGAAAAACAGGCCATCCAGGTCTACAGAGCCAGTTTCAGAATATTCAAGCTTAGCTAGCAGAGGAAACCACTGAAAACAAAAAGCCAGTGAAGACGTAATTTCTCTAAGTTAGGATTTCTATTGCTGTGACCAAACATCATGACCAAATAGCACTTACACTAACTGGCCTACACTTCAGTATTGCTGTTCATCACTGAAGAAGTCAGAATAAAAACTCAAACAGGGCAGGGTTACAGAGGCAAGTTGTTGATGTGGAGAACATGCTTACTGGCTTGCTTCCCATGGCACTAAGCCCTTCTTCTTCTTCTAGGTTCAGGATAGAGGCCCAGGGATAAAGTCACCCACCCTGGGTGAGTCACTCCCTTATTGATCTCTAAATGAGAATATTCCTTAAAGATGGATCTCTAGGAGGCATTTCCTCAGCTGAGACTTTTTCCACTTATGACTCTAGCTTGTGTCAAGTTGACACACAAAACCATCCAGTACACAAATGAACAAAAGGGCCAAGTTTCAGCCATTGCAGGTAGCAGCAATTGGCAGTTATGTGGTTTTGGCTTTAGAGTAAAGGATAGGAAAAAAGGGAGTTATAGAAATTTCCTGGGAGACTAAGGAAAGCCACTTTATCAAGACATTTGTCATCAGTATCCCTGAATGGAGACTCAGAGCGATCATTTTGTGAAAATGAAGTTAAAGCCTACATTGGCTTGCATACTGCAAGAAGTTGGAGATGCCAGAATCATGAGATACCTGTTGAAGAATCTTGAAAGGAACGAGTGGAACCAGGCCAAGAAAAAGAAGTGTGTCAACGAAGCTGAAAAGAGTTGGAAATATGAAGAGGGTTTTCAAAACAGACATTCAGATGAAGAGGTTGGAATTTGTCCAGCTGATTTTTGGTCTTGTTCTGGTTCATTACTTCCTCACTATACTCCTGTCTCTAAGTTTTGGAAAGATAATATATGGCCCACACAATTATATTCTGGCGGCATGTAAATCTGTTTCTTGTGTTTACTTTTATAGGGTTTTGCAGATAATAAATTGCATGAATCTCAGAAGAGATTTTGAACTTTATACTTTTAAATAAGTTTATGCTGTTATATCAGATTTGGGGATGTTTGGCCTTGTATTTAATGCATTTTTTGCATTATGATGATATGCCCGCAAACCTTTCGAGGTCAGGGAGTGAAATTTGGTGTTCTGAAAGAAAATGGCCCCTAAAAAGAGTGGCACTATTAGGAGGTGGCCTTGTTAGAGCATGTGTGATCTTGTTAGAAGAAGTCAGTCACTGTGGAGAGGGATATTAAAGCCTCATGTATGCTCAAGCCACACGCATTGAGACAAACTACTTCTGGCTACCTATGAGAAAAGATGTAGAAATCTCAGTTATTTCTGCAGCACTATGTCTGCCTGAATGTTGTCATGTTGCACCATGAAGACAATGGACTGAACTTCTGAATTCTAAAGTCCCCAAGTAAATGTTTTCCTTTATAAGAATTGGTTATGGTGTCTCTTCACAGCAATAGAAACAATAAGACATCATCTGAAATTCTCAACTGTGAAGAGCTACATCTTAACCTTAGTTGATTTTTTGTTTTTGTGATTAACGCAGAGTTTCTCTGTATAGGCCTGGCTGTCTTAGAACTTGTTCTATAGATCTTGTTCTCCTCAAACTGAGAGATCTGCCTGCCTCTGCCTTCCAAGTTCTGGGATTAAAAGGTATGCATCAGCACTGCCTGACATTTATCCCAAGTGTTAAGAACTTTCTTCAATGGTTACCTGTCTAGACTGTTTCTTTGTTCTGTGTAGAGGTGGTTGCAGAAGCCTTCAATGTCACTTATTCTCACACATGTGTCTGTAGTGATCAATAGCATTCAATAGTAGCCTGCCTGCTAATAACAGCCAGTCACATGATGAACCATGGACTTTCTTGCACCATGTGCTGTGGAACCTCCTTCAGCCAATGATTTTTGAGAGGCTGAACTAGATTGGGCATGGCCTTAGATACCAAAATGCTGTGTATTCTCTCTCTCTCTCTCTCTCTCTCTCTCTCTCTCCCCTCTCTCACTTGGATAGATGCTGGATTCCATTCCTGTTAACTGTCCATGTAGAGGACTGTAATCTGTGAGTCCTCCCCCAATAAAGAACCCCTTATCATACTCAATTCTGAGTTAGTGGGGGATTACATTATCAGTATTCTTCTTCATCTGCCACCCAACAGGGTACAAACTCATACCTACAGGGACCATCTCATCACTTCTCACCAATGCTTCACACCTGCAGCATGATGCTGTGACCTCTCCAGCTGTCCAGGTTATGTTTTTTCACCATGACCCCTACAGCATCAGGTCTACAGGCTATGAGCAGCCCCCATGGCTTGCAACTACTGACAAGCTTTGGGTTTCTTGATATTCTGTCCACCAAAAAGACTGTCTTTGTGTACTTCCTTAAATTATCCTTCATAATTTTTCTTAATTTGTCAAGCAAGGCATATTTGTCAGTATTTAAACATGCACCAATTCATGGAACCAAAGCAGGACTGGTCACATGGTTACTTCTGCCGCCAGTGGCGTCTCCCCATAACATGACTGCAACTGTGACATCTTCTGGACAATATAGATTATTACACCTACAACAATTTATTGATAACTGCTAGCAGGGGTAAGTACATTAATAAATTTGGAAATTATAGAACAGGAGATAATATTATCATTCAGGAGTTTAATAACCATTTTGCTTATGCTATTGATGGTATTCTGCAAGTGATTTTTCTTATACAACCATGTGTCTGATTTTGAAAATTAGCTTTGTTTTTTTTGTATTATAATCTTAATAAAATGGTTTGATAACAGAGCCAAAAATGAGTCACTTTTAGAACTAATACAGTCATTACAGACTAATAGTCAATATATATANAGAGAGAGAGAGAGAGAGAGAAGTAAGACCATTGAAAAGGATAGCATTAATTTTATGGACAAAATTCAATTCATGCAAAAGGATGTTCATACTTTTAAATTTAACAATCTAAATCTGGTAAAATGTTATGAAAGGTTAAAAGATATGGTATAACTCCAGGAAGGCAATATGCATGCCATCCATATAATGTCCAAGTATGAGATGTTATCTTTACTGAAAAAAATCATACCTTGGAATTATATGTGCAGATTAAGGGTGAGAAGCTAAGTGACACAATGAATTATATGCGTGCCAAGAAAGCCAGACTTTACAAAAGGCAGTGGTAAAAAGATGTGAAACTATTAAAGAAATTATTGGAACTGAGGAGCAGCAACAGACGTTACAAGGACAGGATATAGCCTTGCCAGCACATGTCAGAGCCAGAGATGACTTACACTGGGTTCTAGCTACCCAGCCTGTAATCTCCTGTGATAAGCCATCTAGTGCTAACTACCCAAAAGGATTCAATAAATGTATAGTAACCTATAGTTATGAACAATTTAAAGAAAATTAAGTAAGCAATACTATTTTATGGTTTACATTCACCATTTGTTAGGGAAATGGTAAAAACGTGGGCTTCAAGCAATAGGACACTCCACACAACTAGCTTCAGTTAGTCTCGGTGGTCTTTGAAAATAGATCCCAGCTGCTACAGAAATTCTACTCATAAATTTGACTTTACAGAGCCTACCTTTAATAATTCTTGACCTACTAAGAGATATCAATGGACCATCCTTCTACAGGGAAGGCTCAATAATCCCACCCTGGGCCAATACTTTGTAAGTCAGCCATTGGGAATAATACGTAAACAATTTTCTAAATTTATAATTTACCATTACAAGAATGACATATTGCTATTTGATTCAAAGGTAGATATTTTAGAAAGAATATTTGAAGAAGTAAAGAAAGTTTTGCCTAAATGGGGATTACAAATTTCTCCTGAAATAATACAATAGGAGATTGTGTCAAATATCTAGGTTATAAAATATGTTTACATAAACTTAGAACACAAAAGGTACAAATTAAGCGAGACTGATTGAGGGCTCTTAGTGATTTTTCAAAGATTGTTAGGAGACATTTCCAGTCTATGACTGGCTTTTGATAAAATCTGATATAAAAATACATTTAAACAAATCCTTAGATGCTAATAAAGACTTAAATAGTTCCAGGAAATTAACAGTTGAAGCTGCAAAAGAATTAACTGTGGCTGAAGAGAAATTACAGGAGGCACATGTGGATTATAGGGTGGATCCAAATCTTAATTGCATTCTAGTCATATTGCCTTCTAGAATTTTTCCTACAGGAATGTTAATGCAGAGGAGAGACATTATCTTAGAATGGATCTTTTTACCACATAAACCAAGTAAAATAAATTAAAAACTTATGTGAAAAAGGTCTCTGAATTAATTATAAAAGGAAAATTGAGACTTTGTAAACCAGCAGAAATAGACACAGCAGAGATTACAGTGTCTTTTACTACTGATAAAAATAGAGAAAATATGGGTAAACAATAAACCATGTCAAAGAACTTGTGCTAATTTTTTAGGATACATTAATAGAAATTATCCCAATGTTTTAGAATTAACCTTATAGATACAACTACTTGGATTTGTTTCCAAATTGTATAGGACATATTAATAACTGAAGTCCATCCATTTTATACTGATGCAAATAAATTAAAAAGAGGGTTATAAATCAGAAGAGTTAAGTAATTGGGAAAAAAGTCCTTATAAATCTGTCCAAAAGGCAGAATTATATGCTATTCTCATGGTAGTAAGGGATTTTAAAGATTGTTACTGCTCACAATATGCAGAAAGAGTTGTCTTGCATATTGTAACTGCAGAATTTATAGCAGATGACAGAGAATTGACTTCACTATTTATTCAGTTTTAGGATATAATGAGGAATCAGCTTTGTCCCAAAAATATAATACATATTTGATACAATAAGAATCTGCCATGTCCTCTAGTGCAAGGTAATGCGGAAATTGATTGATTATTGATTGGAAGTGTGCTGAAGATCTCAGGATTTCATAGGAAACGTCATGTCAATAACAAAGGTTTAAAGAAAGAGCTTTCTATTACATGGCAACAAGCTAAGAAGATTATAAATAGATGCCCTACTTGTTATTTGTATAACCAAAAATTATTACCTAAAGGGAGTGTCCCAAATGGTGCTCAAAGAAATGAAACTTGGCATATCTATGTGATCCACTTTACAGAATTTGGAAAATAAAAATATGTTCATGACTCCATTGATGTATATTCAAGTTTCCAATAGGCAACTGCCTTGAGCTCAGAAAAGATTGATTCAGTGATCCTCTTATTATAAGTTATGGCCATCATGGTTATATATTCACAAATAAAGACAGATGTCTCTAAGAAAATGAAATATTTTTTTGCTTACCATAAGATAAAGCATGTAGATAGAGGCTACTTGTTCATTTTCCAGCTGCCCGGACCTAAAATAAACACACAGAAAGTGTATTATTACATCACTGCTTGGCCTATTAGCTCAGACTTTGTATAGGCTAGCTCTTATATCTTAAATTAGCCAATTTCTATAAATCTATGTATCCGCATGTGGGTGTAGCTTATGGGTTTCTGTCCAGCATCTGGCATCTGTCTCCTATGTTGGTTACATGGCTTTTCTCTAATTCCACCTCTTTCTCCCAGAATTCAGTTTAGTTTTCCTGCCTAGCTCAATTTTGCCCTTTTATTTTCCTTAGAAGCTTCTTTATTTATTAACCAATGGTATTCACAGCATACAGAAGGGAATCCCACATCACCTCCCCTTTTCTGACTAAATAAAATGGAAAGTTTTTAATTTTAACATAGCAAAATTACATATAATAAAGCAGATATCAAGAAAGAATAGGATTATAGGTAGATTAGTGTGAATTTACTCATTCCAATAATAGTGAGTAGTAGAGTGAATACTTGTGAACTATCACATATAGATGATTTTTGTATATTGTTACAAATTCAAAATACATTTGTTACACTGAATATTTTCTATGTTTAAAATATTTGTGAACCTATGAAAATTTATTTTGTCATATTGTGTGCATGCATGTTTTTACCTCTGCTTAAGATATTTTGTATATTGATATAATTTTAGGATATATTTATCATGCATTATATATTTCTAACTCAGATCAAGATACATTGATTACACTTTGAGGTCAGTATCCTCTTTTGATGCACAGTTGTTTAATATTCTAATAGGAAGCCTTAGTCTTTAAGATTTATGTATTAAGTATTATAGGTCAGTAGACATCCATGTTTGTCATACTTATAGTTAGACTAATCAGGTTCTTTAGATACATAGAGATTGTATTTCAAATAGATAGATAATTTTTAATCACTTCAAAGAACTGTAGAATATGACATTTTAAAAAAAGTAGGACTCTGTTGACATAAGATATGAAAACTCCTGGTAGCACCAATCTTTTCACAAGAGAATGTTGAGTACTGAAGACACTCAACTTGAATTTTTTTTTTGACAAAACTGGACTTTGGGCAAGGAACTCCCCATGACTCAACCACTGACAAAATGCACAATATCTAGACTGGTTAAGCAGGATACAAGAGAAGAGACTGTCAAGCTTTGCCAAGACAGGGTAAGAGGTTTATTTTTAATTTTTCTTGTCTCTGAAAATGGTCTATCAGTGAGTTATTTTAATATTTAGCCAAAGTTGGTTATTCCAACGTTGCAAATAAGACTTTGGGTGATTGTCCAGGTAGCCAGTTCTCTCTGTCATTTATTGCACATTTTGGAAGCAGCCTGATTGCAATTCTTGCCTATTCAAGTAATATTTTCTCCTTTCTCAGGACTTCAATGGGGTTGAAGATTATAAAGTTATAGATACTTTCCTCTCATGTCTTGGCCAAGCCATTTCTAATACAAGACTTAGTCTCCTTAGGATAGAATAATTATTGAAACTTTTAGCATATATTTCTTGCTTAATTTTGTTTGTGATGGTTGTAATTCTTGTTTTTATACTTGTTATCGTTTTTTATTTTATATAGTTTTCCATTGCGTTTGAAACTCTCTTATTTACACAAAAGGGGGAGATGTTTGGGAACATCCTTCTGCCAGTGATCTTTGAGATGCTGGACCAGGTTGTGTGTGGCCTTAGGTACCAAAGAGGTCTGCATTTGTGTGACTGCTCTCTCAATCTCTCCTCTCTTTCCTGGATCTGGATTTGGTTCCTGTTCTCCATTCATTAAGAGGACTGTGATCTGTGAGTTCTCCCCCTAAATAAAAAAAAAACCCTTATTATACTCAATTTTTAGTTAGTGTGGGATTAATTCATTCAGGTTTTCCTTCAGACCATGAACACCCATCTGGGCCCAGCATGAATCACATCCACCATCATGATCTCCAGTAGCATTCCTGACCATTAATATCAACATGATCTCATGAGGTAGCAAAGATTATGCACACTAATTGTTAAACTTAGTTCCTTCTCTGTCAATGTTCTATGTAATGTAAATAGATGGTTCTTATGCCAGTGCATTCAAGACTATTCCCGACTTCCCTTTCTTTTCTTTTTTTTTCTTTTCTTTTCTTTCATTTTCAGGTTTTGTGTGTTAGATTTTATGTTGACAGTTTTGTTCAACTTGGACTTGAATGTTTTGTGGGGTGATAAATATCAATCTATTTGCAATCCTCTACAAAGAAGCATCCAATTTGACAAGCTCCAAATGTTAATAGTACTTTCTTTTTTCCAGTGTGTATTTCTGGCTTCTTTGTGAAAAAGTTGTGTCTCCATAGGTGTGATGTAGGAGGGTCATCTATCTATGTGTTACTTTCATTGGTTAATAAAGA